>CAUYSK010076074.1:0-15085 GCA_963575035.1 Avahi laniger
GCGGTGGCTCACGCCTGTAATCCTAGCTCTCTGGGAGGCCGAGGCAGGCGGATTGTTTGAGCTCAGGAGTTCGAAACCAGCCTGAGCAAGAGCGAGACCCCATCTCTACTAAAAATAGAAACAAATGATCTGGACAACTAAAAATATACATATAGAGAGAAAAAATTAGCCGGGCATGGTGGCGCATGCCTGTAGTCCCAGCTACTCGGGAGGCTGAGGCAGAAGGATTGCTGGAGCCCAGGAGTGTGAGGTTACTGTGAGCTAGGCTGATGCCACGGCACTCACCCTAGCCTGGGCAAAAGAGTGAGACTCTGTCTCAAAAAAAAAAAAAAGAAATAAAACTGCAGTCAAGGACTTTCCCCTCGGTGAATGGGAAAGTCAAACTATTCTAGAAATGTGTTTGGTGAGAAAAAAAAGAGCCATCTATCTATCTATAGAAAAAGAGTAGCAGGGCTGGGCATGGTGGCGCACACCTGAGTTCCAGCTACTGGGGAGGCTGAGGCGGGAGGATCGCTGGAGCCCAGGAGTCTTTGAGACTGCAATGAGCAACAATCACACCACTGCACTTCAGCCTGGGTGACAGAGTGAGACCATTTCTCAACAAAGAAAAAGCAAAAGGAAAAACCCATCTTTAGTTGTGCTTCCCTCTTTAGGTACTCTTTTTTTAAGAGTGCAATCATAGCTCACTGCAGCCTTGAACTTGAACTCCTGGGCTCAAGCGATCCTCCTACCTCAGCCTCCCCAGTAGCTAGGACTAGAGGTGTTAGCCACCAGGCCAGGCTTACTTTTCTTTTAGGTTGGGAAAGAAAGTTGAGTATGTTTATATATAAAGGAGAAAAAGCTAACGTCAAGCAAAAGGTTAAACATACAACAGAAAGAGGAGAGAAATGATGGAGCACAGTTTCAAAGGAGGAAAAAGAGACAAGGGCCAGAGTAAGTATTGGATCAATCCAGCCCGAATAGGCAAAAATGACACCTTCTTCCCGAAGCAACGAGAAAGAAAGAGATGGACACAGATGCAGGTGACCGTGTGTGGATGGGCAGGAAGGGAGCTCGTGTCTGACGGGGGAGCTAGGACGCTAGATGGCCTGGTAAGAGAGGAAGGCTAAGAGGAGGCTGCGGGCTGGAGCGGAAGGTATGGCACAGATGTGCAGGGAGAGCGAACTGAGTATGGATAGGCAAGAAAATTGCTGTGTAGTGGCTGCGGGTACAGCTAGATTGTTTACCATCAGTTCATTCTGTAATGATTTGTGATCTTTCTAGAACAGTGGTTGTCAATCAGGGATTTTGTACACACACCCCTACTACCCTCACACACCCCCACAGAAACATCTGGCAATGTCTGGAGATCCATCATCCTTCCTCCCTCCCTCCCTTGCTTCCTTCCTTCTCTCTCTCTTTCCCTTTCCTTTCCCTTCCCCCTTCCCCCTTTTGCCCTGCCTTTGTCCTGCCTTTGCCTTGCCTTTTCTTTCCTTCCTTCCCTTTCTTCCTTTTCTTTGACACAGAGTCTTGCTTTGTTGCTGCAGCTGGAGTTCAGTGGCATCGTCATAGTTCCAGCAACCTCAAACTCCTGGACTCAAGTGATCCTCCTGCCTCTGCCTCCCATCTAGCCGAGGCTGCAGGTGCAGGCCATCACAGCTGGCTCATTTTTCTCTTTTTGGTAGAGATGGGGTTTTGCTCTGGCACAGGCTGTCTCAAATCCTGACCTCAAGTGATCCTCCCGCCTCGGCCTCCCAGAGTGCTAGGATTACAGGCGTGAGCCTCTGCGCCCGGCCTGGAGACATTTCTTGATTGTCACGACAGGGAGTGTTGTGCTATTGATATCTAGTGGACAGAGACCAAGGATGAAGCCAAACATGCTGCCATGCACAGGAGAGCCCTCGCAACAAAGAATCATCCAGGCCAAAATGTCAGTAATGCTGAGGTTGAGGAATCCTGCTCCAGGAGGAAGAGTCAGAGGACTGGATTAAGCCGCAGCTGGGTTTTTGCTATGCAGGTGGAGCAAAAGAGTAATTGAGCAAGGGGTTGTCTGCAGACAGTTTAGTCACTATCGAAGCGCAGCATCGTGAGGTTTAGGTTAGAAGAGAAGGGCATGATGCCAGAAGTCGACACGCAGCGCTCAGAAAGCTGACAAGTCAAGAAGCTGCGGAGGCAGCAGCAAAGCTACGGAGCAGTCGGTGCGCGGGGGTGAGAGAACCAGAAATGTGAGAGAGGCGGAGATGTCGGAATTCCAGATTGCAGGGGTGGAGCAGTTTTGGGGGTTCTGATCCAAGGAAGGTCCTAAAAGGTAGGTAGCTTGGCTAGGGAATCAAAAGAGAATATATTTTTAAAAATTTTTTTATCATAATTTTCTCTGGGGAGACAGACCTTGCTATGCTGCCCAGCTGGTCTCGAGCCTGCCTTGGTCTCCCACAGTGCTGGGATTATAGGCGTGAGCTACCAGGCCAGGCAAGAAAGAATAATTTTATAAAATACCTGCTTGTGATACAAGCTGGCACTTCTAGAGCTTCTCTGCTTAATGAGTACACTTATGGGAGTCCTGAAAGGGCATGCGCCATCTCTTTTCTACCTGTCCTTCACAAGCTTCTTTGTAGAGTTCCAGTTTCATCAACAGCTCCTCGTTTTCTGCCTCACACTCAGCCATCTTCTTTTGATAATATTCCAGAAGCTCCCGAGAAGGGCAGAGGATGGCCAGACGATCTTCGAGGGAAGGCAAGGGAGTGGACTCCACGGACTCTGCCATCCCTCTCCCCTTGGTGGCACCCCCGAGGCGGGAGGCAACACTGGGCTTGGAGACACTCGTCAGCCTATGCAAAAGTAGAAAGGATGTATTCATTAAACTGTGGACATTTATGAAACACTGTAATTTTTTAAATAAAAAGGGGGTTTATGTTTTGAAGTGTTTATAATTAAAGTGCTCATAATTCTTGAAAGCTTGATAGTACAGGTTAACGAATAATTTTATGAATTATCTTCCAAGTATCAATGGTTTAAAGCTAGATTCGAAACACATGTTAGAGCCAGGTGCAGTAGCGCACCCCTATAGTCCCAGCTACTCAGGAGGCTGAGGCAGGAGAAGCGCTTGAGCCCAGGAGTTCAAGTCCAGCCTGGGCAAAATGGCAAGACCACATGTCTAAAAAAGTGAAAAATAAAAATACATGTTAGAGACTAAAAAGATGAGTTAAAAATATAATATAAACTAATAAGACCACAGAGTAACAATTAGAAAATTTAGCACTGTAAGACAAATAGTAATGAGGCCAGGTGCAATGGCTCATGCCTGTAATCCCAGCACTGCTGGGAGGCGAGGTGGGAGGATCACTTGAGGCCAGGGCAATATAGCGAAATCTTGTTTCTATAAAAAAATAACAATTAAAAAATTAGCCAGGCATGGTGGTGCACACCTGTAGTCCCAGCTACTCAGGGGGTTGAGGCAGTACGACTCTTGAGGCCAGGAGTTCAAGGCTGCAGTGAGCTATGGTCACACCACTGCACTCCAGCCTAGCAACAGAGTGAGACCCTGTTTCTAAAGCAAAAAATAAAAAAGACATAAAGCAATGTCTTTATGTCTCAGATGTTACTCTCTAGATATCTGAATTGCACAGACTAGGACTAGATGTTATAAATGGTAAAAGACTCGGATCAAAGACTGGACAAGAAGTTTTTGTTTGTTTGTTTGCTTTTAGCAAACAAGAGACTTGAGCTAGAACAATAAAAGTAGAAAACAAATGGTACAAATGGTACATGTGAAAATCAATCCAGTTCATGCTGTCTGCAATTTACAACATAACAAAATAGACAGCAGAGTGGAGAAGCTTTATACCAGAAGCCCCGAGTTATAGTTAGTGAATGTAGTTACTACGTGTGCTCATTTTATTATAATAAGCATATGGAGATATTAAAATTTATCCTCAATTAGCCGGAGAAGTAAAAATTTAACAGTTTCTTTACATTAAAAGCTTGCAACAGAAATATTATTTTACTTAATGTTTCATAGTCTGCAAAGGAGTTGTCCTACAGCAACTCTGGGAAACAGGTTAAGAGGAACCAAGGGGCCTTCTGAGGCGAGAGCTGTGGTGCTGACAGGTTAAGACATGTGTCCTGCAGCAAGTTGGTGGCAGAACCAGAATTAAAAGTCCCGCATTTGCATGCTGGTTGTTTCCTCCGTAATCCGGGATCCACTGGCACTGTGCCAGGCCCATTCCCACTGAATGAATCCGGGTATACCATGTAATACACACTGTTTATCTCAATTCTGCATAGAATGGAAGAATAGAGAAATGAGATCTAATACAGTTCAAATCAAGATTTAGGAAGTATGTTTCCAAAACCCTTCCAGCTCCTATGCTAATTTGGACTAAGGCTATCGAAGTTTTGATTCCTTATTTAACAACTCAAAAATAAGCGAATGTCTTACTTTTTGCAGACAGGGGTATGTGTCGGGGTAAAGTTCATGCTGTCTTTTTCACACCTGTCAAATACACAAAAATTCATAATGAGGGGCCAGGAACAGAAAAAAACAATACAGGATGTATAGACTGGTTTCCTCTCCATCATCTTGTTTGCCTCCTAGAAAGAGCGTGATGTTTTAAAATGTAGTATTCTTTAAAGTAGTTCCAAATTCTGAAATTTTAAGGCTTTTGAATTTTCATACAGTATTCTACCTATTTTCAAATGAAAATTGGAATGGCATTGAATATTTGAATAAATAAGCACACACTGGAAGAAAAGTCTCCTTAGTATTAATATAAATGTTATCTGCAACAACCAAAACCAAATCTATGATCTTCCAGGCACGGTGGCTCAGGCCTGTAGAACCAGCTACTTAGGAGGCTGAGGCAGGAAGGTCACTTTAGCCCATAAATTCTAGGCCAACCTAGGCAACATAGTGAGAGCTGTTTCTTTAAAAAAAAAAAAATCTACAATCTTCCCTGTAACTACAGGAGAGGGAGATGTAGAAAAGTTGTACATCTTGTAAACTTGTATTTTACAAGAAATACTTATTGTATTTCTTGTAAATAAGCAAGAAATAGTAAATGAAAATTAAGGTAGAGTAACCACTGTGCCAAATTTAAGATGAATACAAAGCCAGTGATATTATCTTTACTGGTGTGCTTTCTATATTGTTTTATCTTAGCAATGGAAAAAAAAATTACTTATAAACTTCAAAAGGTTCACTTACAACCTCCATCTCAATTGATAACATAAGATCTTGAGTTTCTCTACTTTAACCAATCTTCTCACAGAAATTTTCAGAAAGATAAACCTCACAGTTGGGGAGGGAATACCATACTACATTGCATAATTTAGCAAGAAGAGAGAGAGAGAGAGAGAGAGAGAGAGATTGCTTATTAGCTTTGGTGGAAGCTTTCTTACCAAGCACGCTTTGTCAATCCATTCTGATTCTGATTCTGAGCAAGTCACGTGATGCTGTAATGTTCTGTTCTTATGATCTTCTACCTCGTATATATCTGCTTCAGTCTTCAATCCTTTGGGGAAAAATTTTGTGAAAAAGTGTGAAAAGAGGTAATCACAACTGTTAATTCTATACACCACCTTCCTGCTCAGAACACCACAGTGCTTCCCTCCCCACGCCTTGAAACTTTTCTTCGTTTGGCTTCTGGGGTACCTGTTCCTGGGTTTCCTGCTTCCTCACTGGTCAGTACTCATTGCCTTGGTCATCTCATGAAGTCCCACTGTTTTAAATACCATGCACACACTAACAGTTTTCGAATTTATACCTCCACCCTGACTCTGCCCTCTACTCTAGACCCATACATCTGCCTACTCGGTGTTCCCACTTGAATGTCTGACAGGTCTCTCAAGCTTCACAAGTCCCAAACTGAGCCCCTGATATACACCTCCCACCACCAAAACTTGCTCTTCTCTCAGAATTCTACATTCCAGTAATTACTAATTCTATCCTGACAATTGCTTATAACAAAAACAACTCGGTTGGAGAAATTTCACTCCGCTCTTTGTCTCACATGCTACACTCAATCCATTAGCAAATCCTGTTGGTGGCAACATCAAAATACCCAGAATCCGACTACTCCTCACTCGTGCATGCTGCCCTGGGCCAACCCACTGCTCTCTCTTGCCTGGATGACTACGGTAGAGACCTCTCAGCTGGTCTCTCGTTCCACTCTCAACCTCGGCCCTTGCAGTCTCTTCTCAACACAGTAGTTACAGAGATTCTTTAAAATACACGTCAAAACATAAAACTCCTCTGCTCAAGAGTCGCCAATGACTTTTCCACCTTACTCAGAGAATCCAACTCTTTAACATGGCATATACTCAGGCTCTCCATGGTCTGGCCTCCCCATGACCTCCATAACCCCGTCTGCTATTCTTACCTTTGTTCACCGCTCCAAAAATGCTGGCCTCCTTGCTGTTCTTCAAACATCGAGGCAAATGTCTACTTCAGAGCCACTGCACCTGCAGTTCTCTCTGCCTGTGATGTTCTCTCCCCGTTGACCTCTGGGGCTCGCTCCCCCTTCTCCTTCAGGGCTCAGCAGTCCCTTTCTGGATGGAGTCTCCCCTGATCACTTGAGCACCCTTGACCACCTTCTCTGTTTTACTTTTCTCCAAAACACTGATCATCGTGTGACTTTTTTTTTTTTTTAACTTTTTTTCCATAGATCTAGGGGCAGATTGAAATATTTTATTTATTTATTGTCTGTCTCTCCACACTGGAATGTGCAGACTCACTGAGGGAAGGGATTTTTATCTGTTCTGTTCACTGCTGTATTCCTAGTTACTAAAACAGCTGGACCAGTGCCTGGCTCAGAGTAGGTGCTCAA
This sequence comes from Avahi laniger, assembly GCA_963575035.1. Classification (NCBI taxonomy): domain Eukaryota; kingdom Metazoa; phylum Chordata; class Mammalia; order Primates; family Indriidae; genus Avahi; species Avahi laniger. Next base: position 6,804 of record CAUYSK010076074.1, read on the forward strand.
TAAATATTTACTGAAAAAAATAAATACACATTTTAAATCCTCAATATGAATTTGAAAGACTGTTAAACACCCTTTTCTTCTACTGGTCACCTGTCCAACCTAGCTAAACATCTGTTTCTGCTTCTTAGTCCCATTTGCTTTCTTCTACAGCCAACCCTTCAAATATGCCACGTCTCTTCTCCTAATTCTCTCCTTTAAAATGATTACTCTCCTTTTTCAGACTCACCTCCTTCCACAAAACTTCTCCAAATTGGGCCAATTTGTCTCTTGTCAAAATAACCTAGAAAATAAAAATGGCTATTGGATTGGTATGTTAATATTATGGGTAACACACAAAAAACAGTTTAGTGAAGATATAATTCATATACACCATTAAATTCATTCCTTCGAAGCATGCAACTTGATGACTTTTAACGTAGGCACAGTTTTGTGCAACTATCACCACAGTACGTTTTAGAGCAGTTTCATCACTTCAACAAGAAACCCCATATCCTTCAGCTCCCATTCACGTCCCACTCCTCACCCGTCTCCCCCGCCCTAAGCAACCGCTAATCTACCTCGTGTCTCCGTAGATTTCCCTGTTCTGGGCTTTCATATAAATGGAATCGTACACTATATGGTCTTTTGTGACTGGCTTCTTTGACTTACCATGGTATTTTCAAGGTTCATCTACGTTGTATCATGTATCACTATTTCATCTCTTTTTATGCCTGAATAATATTTTATTGAATGGATATGGGTGACATCTTAAAGCTAAATTTCACTGTTCCAAAACTATTTAAGAGTAATCTGGAACTTTAAAAAAGCCTTCTAATGACTCGCAACCTCTCTTCTCCCTCATAGTGACTGTCCTTACTCCTTCTCCTCCCTACAACTACTGCATATCTGCAAAACGTTGTCTGACCTCCTCTCTCATTCAACTTTACAATCTCTAATAATCTGGCTTCCACTATAACACCTGAATTGAAGTTGCTCCCCTTGGTCAGCAGGCATACAAATTAATAAATTCTATTGCTCTTTTTAGTTCCCATCTTCCGTCATCTGACAGTTTACTCCTTGACTTGTATGCTTAATTTGACAGTGCCAATCACGCTTTTTAAACATATTGCTTTGGCCAGGAGCAGTGGCTCACACCTACAATCCTAGCACTCTGGGAAATCGAGGTGGGAGGATCACTTGGGGACAGGAGTTCAAGATCAGCCTAGGCAACATAGCAAGATCCCATCTCCACAAAAATAAGAAAAATTAGCCAGGCATGGTGGCGCATGCCTGTAGTCCCAGCTACTTGGGAGGCTGAGGCAGGAGGATCACTTGAGCCCAGGAATTAGAGGCTGCAGTGAGCTATGATCATGCCATTGCACTTCAGCCTGGGTTGAAGTGAGTGAGTAAGACCCTGTCTGGAAAAAAAATTGCTTTGTAGTTGAGAGTGTGGGCTCTGAAATCAAACAGACTTGGATTTGAGTCAAAGCTTTGCCCCTTATTAGCTGTGTGCCTCAAGCAAGTTATCCTTTCCAAACCCAAGGTACTTACCTGTCATAGATTGACGTAAGGATTAAATGAAATAATGAATAAAAAGGCCGAGCACAATGTTTGACATATATAAGCACTTGATAAGCACAGGCTATTATTATTACTGAAAATTTACATCCTTGGTTCAAAAGGCTCTATCTTCAACTCTCTTTACAACTTCCTCTGTCCACTTCTTTGGGAACGTCACCATTCCTACTGCTTCTCTGATTATCTCTATTACCTAAAACACTATTTAGCATAGAGTAACCAACAACTACATGTTGAATGAGTAAATGATATCTCTTTCATCCTCCTGATTTGAATTCCCGATCATGTTCTGGACATTTTCACCCTCATGTCCCATTGGAGCTGAAACATCTAACTCAAAAAAATCACTCAAGTTATATATATATTTTTTTTAGCACCTCGAAGCTAACATTTCCTAAACCTAATATGACATCTTTTTGCAGACAAACATGCACTTTCTGACTTTACTATTTTATTTACTAATTCAGCATTTCCAAGTAATCTGGACTTGACAATTTAAATTCATCATTTGATTATTCCTTCTTTTGCACCTTCCATCCAACCATAGGAACATCTTGTATATTTTATCACTGTAATAACCATGTTAATTCGGAATCTCAATACTGCTCACACCTACAATCCCAACTATTCAGGAGGCTGAGGCAGGAAGATTGCTGAAGGCTGGGAGTTTGAGATCAGCCTGGGCAACATAATGAACCTTGTCTCTAAAAATATATATGATAATAACCATAAATTTTTAAAAAGAAAAATAGACCCCTCCCCCCAAATCTCAATACCTTCTTATCTGTACTACTACAACAGTTTAATTGTTCTGCTCACTGCTCGTCTCCCCTGGACCATTTTCCTAAAAATCGTAAAATTTATCAATGGCTCCTCATGGCCTAAAGCATTAAACCAAACTCCTTAGCCTAGAACTAGAATTCATGGCTTTCTATATAGGGGCCAAACCTATCTTTCCTGCCTTAGTTCCCTCTACTCCCCTAAATGTACTCTCTGTTTCCAGATATAATAACTTTCTAGCTCCATGCCTTTGTTCATGTGCTCCCCTCCAACTGGAACATAGCTCCCTCCACAAGCCTCATAACTTCACTTAATGAAATCTAGTCTGTCCATGAAAACTCATCCACTACCTTCTTCAGCTCTTTCCTGGGTCTCTCCATCCAAAATGACCTAACTGCAATAAAACTGCGTTTGTAATTCTCTAAAAGACCGTTAACATGTTAGAGTTCTTTGTTGCTATCATTTCTCCAACGACGGTGTGTGTTCCTTGCAGACAGAAACTGTGTCTCAGTCGCCAGTGCATCTCCCAAAACAGCAACGTCCTTGTTCATGTATAAATTAATGGGTTTCAGATAGCTTCTATCCACCCACCTCTGACATCCTTGCCTAGGTATATTCTCTACAGCTTGTGTACTACCAATTAACACTTGTTTAGCGCTTTGACATTCATCATTTTATTTAGCTCTGTTAAGTAGTTTTAGCTATCCTTTATTGCACAAATGAGGAAATTGAGGCTCAGACTAGAGTCGGGGGAGGGTGTTCCGGAACCCTTCCCCAGGACGTCCAAATCCTGCGCTCCTATTTCCACTTCAGCCCGTTCTTGACTCCTTCGTTGCTGCAGTTCCCCAATCCTCCAGCACCCCCGACGGCTCTCCCTTCCCAGAGTCTAACTTTCTTCTTCCGGTCCCCAGCCCCTCGGAGGACCCCCAGATGCCAGGCTCACGTCCCACCCTTCCGCATTGCTTCCGCAGTTATTTCTCCCTCACCAAATTTCCTTCCCAAGGCCTCTTCCCTAATCCCTACACCATAAACCCGAAACTCTGTACTCACAATACTCCAAGACTCAGCGTCAGGGAAGCCAACCGAAAAACAAATGTCAAATCAGGTAGCGACTCGGCGCCACTACCAATCCGTCCAATCGCCCACAAGTTTACAGGGCCCTTTGGCTTGCGCACCAATGGGAAGGGAATTCACAGAGGCACGCCTCGCCTCGCCCCGCCCCGCCGTTCGACTCGCCGCGCAGAGATCGCCGGGAAGTGTAGGTTTTCTTGTGCGCGCGGCTCTGAGCGGATGACGTAGCGGGGCTGCGACCCAGCTGGTCCGGGTGCCGACACTGGGAAGTCTGGGCCAGGACTCACTAGTTCCGGGCACCCGCAGTCTGAGCTTGCTTAACTACTTTGTTTTCATGAAAAATGATGCAGAAATGCGATGCATAATCATGTGATGGTTCACGGGAGTACTTCAGCGCGTTATGGTACATACCGTTATATGCTGTAATTTACAAGCTTGTCTCAAAAAGGTAAAGATTCTAAGAAAACTGGGAGGCCGAGGCGGACGGATTGTTTGAGCTCAGGAGTTCGAGACCAGCCTGAGCAAGAGCGAGACCTCGTCTCTACTAAAAAAAATAGAAAAAAATTATCTGGACAACTAAAAATATATAGAGAAAAAATTAGCTGGGCATGGTGGCGCATGCCTGTAGTCCCAGCTACTCTGGAGGCTGAGGCAGGAGGATCGCTTGAGCCCAGTAGTTCCAGGTTGCTGTGAGCTAGGACGACGCCACGGCACTCTAGCCCGGGCAACAGAGCCAGACTCTGTCTCAAAAAAAAAAAAAAAAAAAAATTACAGGAAAAGTTTCTCATTCAATGACCTGGAGGCTTAGAGCCAGGATAGGACCTGAGGTTCAATTTCTAAGGCCAGGGGATTAATGTATATAAACGCTACTGTTTGTCACGTCGCAGACACTGCTTTCTTTCCTTGAAAGGTGTAAATTAGCTGTAATCATAAAAGCAAGTTCGAAATCCCGTTGTGGGCTCATCTTTCCAAAGAGCAAGGTGTAGGGATAGGAGAAAAGGCATTTTAGTGTCAGCTGCAGCTACCACTATGGAAAAGCTGGGATTCTTCACTAGTGTAAGTTTGTTTTGTTTTTCAAATTTTATGTAGATAAAGATGGGATCTCGCTCTTGCTCAGGCTGGTCTTGAACTCCTGAGCTCAGGCAATCCTCCAGCCTCGGCCTCCCAGAGTGCTAGGATTACAGGCGTGAGCCACTGCATCTGGCTAAATTTTTAATATTTTGTAGAGATGAGGCTCGCTATGTTGCCCAGGCTAGTTTTGAATTCCTGGCCTTCAAGGAATCCCTTCTTGGCCTCCCAAAGTGCTGGAATTACGGGCATGAGCCACACTGCACCCGACATTATATTATTATCACAGTCGTTTGGGGTGCCCCAAGCCTTGCCCATATAACATGGCAAACTTAATCCATAACTGTTGTGGACGTTCCCACTGACCAGCTGTTACCCTGTTCTCTCTCTCCCTCTCCTTAGGCCTCCTTATTCCCTGACAAAACAGTATTGAAATTAAGCCAATGAATAACCATACAATGGCCTTTAAGTGTTCAAATGAAAGAGTCAGATGTCTCTCACTTTAAATCAAAAGCTAGAAATAATTAAGCTTAGTGAGTAAGGCACATGGAAAGCCCTCAGATAGGCTGAAAACTAGGTCTCTTGCTCAAGTGATTCTCCTGCCTCAGCCAAGCAGTAGAGTCAGGGCAGGTTGTTTCAGCAATTACTAGGAAAAACTAGTTTTAGGGATACAGCAGCTGAGTTTGTGGAAAATTTAACTTCTGGAACTGGTGCCATGTACCGCGAGTGCTTTTCCCCCTTGACTTTTCCACTCTGATTTAGTCGGGTGTGACAAGATCCAATTTGTATAATTAACTTTCACAATGGGAAATGGTATCACCATAAATTTATGGCCTCCAACTTAAAATTTAAGCCCTCAGAAGTGAAGAACAACCCTTTTCAAGAAATGTTGGCTCCTTCTCCTAATTTCCACATTTGTCCTCTATGAAGCCATCTGTGATATAAAAAATTATTGATAATATCTTTAAAATAAATTTGGGCTAGTCCAAACCAATTATGAGAGAATACTTCACCCGATTTTTTATTTAGAAGCTCTTGGTACATTACTTTACAAATTATACAATTATTTTGGTAAACACAGATTTAGCATGTTTTGCCTGTTTACAGTACACTTTGCATGTTTACAGTACACTTTGAAGGTTCAACTAGTTATTTTAGGGAATAAATGCAATTTGTCATTTATCCCTCTTTGGAATATAGGATATAAAATTAAAACTCAGAACTAAATAATAATCCAGAAAAGGCAGCAAAGATCCTTGATAAATTGAAAAATACATGACATTTCCATAGAAAAAATATTAATAATAAGATATTCTTTGATAAATACCTATGGTCTTGTCACTGAACAGGAAAATTCACAATGTATCTAAGTTCACTGATAACTTAGTGCCTTGCCTTACAATAAGTCTTAGTAGAAAAGAACAGGTGATTAGGAATTCATTAAAAAATCATATAAATGTAAATCACATTCAAGTAAATGGTATTAATATCTTGGGTAAAATATAAGCTGTAGGCACTTTGAGGGAAGGTAGACATAGACTTAATATTAGTATTTAAATGATCTGATTGGAAAGTAGTCATCAACACTTTGATTAATGGAGGACAATGGAGGGGGATAATTGAGTAGCCCTCCTTTAGGAACAAATATTTTCACCAATGATCTCGAAGAAGAGATAAAAATAAAACTATCAATTATGTAACAGCATGGTGGCATGCACCTGTAGTTCCAGCTACTAGAGAGGCTGAAGTGGGAGTGAGATCCTGCTTCAAACAAACAAACAAAACCAAAAAACGATCACAGTTAGATATGAAGAATATGTCAACATTTAAAATTTTTTAAAAATTAGTGGATCCCAAAGACTATACTTTCAGGGATCATTTCTATAGTTTGTTACTAGAGAAGTGTCTCTGAACATGTAGAGCACTGAAAGAAAAAAAAAAGAAAGATTAAAAAAAATTAATGGAATCATAATGCAATAATGAAGCCAATAATAAAGTTCAATTAGTGTGGGGTAGTATTTCAGGAGAAGAAAAAAATGCACTTGTAGAAGAGCTTTGGTTAAGAGGTTACATTTATACTAGAATTTTGAACATAGTGACTAGCAGGTCTTTTATCTAAACATCAAGAAGATATACGAAAGGAAGTTATAAAGGAAGGGATTAATTCAATAATGTATGGTAACATTTCATAAGGATATGGAGATAATTTATAGGTCTCAGGACCTATAAATGGATCAAGTTTAATGGCTCTGATAGGTAAAGTGATCTAAAGATTTTTAAATGTGATATTGCAAATGACAATGGTTTCCTTATTCACATGATGATGAAGAAGGAAAAATTTAAATTGTAGTTTTTCAAACTTTATAGTTCATAAAAATTGAATTTCTCCCTTCTGATTTGTCCTCCATGAAGTACTTGGAGTCTGTCTTCCCAAACTCCCTTCGAAAATGCATCTCAAGGCCAGGCGCGGTGGCTCACACCTGTAATCCTACCACTTTGGGAGGCCGAGGCAGGTGGATCGCTCAAGGTCAAGAGTTCGAGACCAGCCTGAATAAGAGTGAGACCTCGTCTCTACTAAAAAATAGAAAGAAATTAGCTGGACAACTAAAAATATATACATAGAAAAAATTAGCTGGACATGGTGGCACATGCCTGTAGTCCCAGCTACTTGGGAGGCTGAGGCAGGAGGATTGCTTGAGCCCAGTAGTTTGAGGTTGCTGTGAGCTAGGCTGACGCCACAGCACTCTAGCCCGGGCAACAGAGTGAGACTCTGTCTCAAAAAAAAAAAACAAACAAAAAACAATAATACTAAGATGTTATTTGCCTTTTTCACTCTTGATGTTGACACTGACGGTGCAAAAGCAACAGTGGGTAGCATGCCGGTCCCTCAGCGTGATCGTGGCAGTGATACCAAACTATACGTGTAGTCATCGTCTTCATTACACAGGCCTATGGAGGGAGAACCAGTTTCATTTAAGAATGCTTGGGATGAAGCAGCAAAAATTATTAATTTTAACATATCTTAAATATGTATCTTTTTTAATAGTCTGTGTGATGAAGTAGGAAGTACACATAAAGCACTCTGTTGCAGGGTTTTCTCCAGAAAATAATACAGCTGAACTAGTCACCTTGTTCATAGAACATCAGAAGACCTCACAGACTAATTTGATTATTCAGACTTGGGTATTTGGCAGATATTTTCTTGAAAATGAACAAAGTGAGCCCATCGTTTCGGTGGAAACAATTGATGGTATTTGTTGGCAATGATAAAATTTGAGCTTTCAAGTGAAACTTATAATTTGGAAACCTGGTTTCTGTCATCATGAATTTGACAACTTTCCAATTGTCTGATGAGATTGATGGTGATATTTTTGTAATTTTTGGAGATATATATATATATAATAATATGTGTCAACATATGGAAGATCCATGTAATTCAGTGAACCAATATTTTTCAAATGACCAATGTGTGGTGTTACAAAATCCCATTCAAGGACAAGATTGACTACTATTTTAATGTAAGAGTACAAAAAGTTAATAAAGTTTTAGATTATAAATTGCTAGCCTTCAAGAAATTACAATTATCTCAAAAAATTATTAAAACGCTTCTCCCAAAAGGCCGGGCGCGGTGGCTCACGCCTGTAATCCTAGCACTCTGGGACGCCGAGGTGGGCGGATCATTCTGAGCTCAGGAGTTCGAGACCAGCCTGAGCAAGAGCGAGACCCCATCTCTACCAAAAATAGAAAGAAATTAATTGGACAGCTAAAAATATATATAGAAGAAATTAGCCGGGCATGGTGGCACA
>CAUYSK010076077.1:0-15435 GCA_963575035.1 Avahi laniger
GTAGTCCCAGCTACTTGGGAGGCTGAGGCAGTAGGATTGCTTGAGCCCAGGAGTCTGAGGTTGCTGTGAGCTAGGCTGACGCCACAGCACTCACTCTAGCCAGGGCAACAGAGTGAGACTCTGTCTCAAAAAAAAAAAAAAGAAGTTATGACATACAGAAAATAACAAAACTCTTTTCTTATAATTAACAACATTAAATGTAGATGGATTGAATTCCAATTAAGAGGCAGAGATTTACAGAATGAGTACTGCCTTTTAAATCATATTTAAAAAAAGAAAGTTACAAACCAAAAATACATTAATACTGAGGTTTTATTTACCTATGTAGTTACACTTACTGGTATTTTTTATTTGTTAGTGTAGATTTGAATTGTTTTCTAGTGTCTTTTCATTTCAGCCTAAAGGATTTCTTGTAAGGCAGGTCTACCAGTAATAAACTATCTCAATTTAAGTTTATCTGGACAAAACAAAACTTATCTTAGGTTTTCTTTCCTTTTTGAAGGATAGTTTTGCTGTATATAGAAATTTTGGTTGACAGTTTGTTTTGTTTCTTCTTTCAGCACTTTGAGTATGACATGCCAGTGCCCTTTGGCCTCCATGGTTTCTGATGATAAATCTATTCATCTTATTAAGAATCTCTTGTACATAATAAATCACTTCTCTGTTGCTGCTTTCAGGATTCTCTCTTTGTCTTTGTAATTCAACAGTTCAATTACAGTGTGCCTAGGTTTGATTTCATCCTTTTTGGGGTTCACAGACCTTCTTGGAAGTGTAAATTCATATCTTTCATCAAATTTGAGAAGTTTTCAGTCCTTACTTCTTCAAATATTTGTTCTGTATTTTTTCTTTTCTTTCTTTCTGGGACTGCCATTCTGCAAGTGTCGATATGCTTGATAAGAGTCCTACAGGTCTCTTAGGCCCTGTTCTTTTTTTTTTTTCCCCCACTCTTTTTTTCTTCTTCTTCTACTTGGTAATCTCAAATGACCTATCTTCAAGTTCACTGAGTCTTTCTTCTGCCTGTTCTAGTCTACTGTTGAACATCTCTAGGAAATGTTTTAATTTGGTTATTATACTTTTCAACTCTAGAATTCCTGTTTGTTTCTTTTTTTATAATTTATAAATCTATTTATTGATATTTTCTATTTGGTGAGACATCATTCTTATACTTTCCTTCAGGTCTGTGTGCATAGCTTTCTTTCGCATTTTGACCATATTGAAAGTAGTTGATCTAAAGTCTTTGTTTAGTAAGTCCAATGTTTGGGCTTCCTCAGGGACAGTTTCTATTAATTTTTTTCTCCCTGCGTATGGGCCATAATATTTTGTTTCTTGTCATGACTCATACTTTTTTATTTAAAACTGGACATCTTAAAGATTTTAATGTTGCAACTCTAGAAATCAGGTTTTCTCCCCTCCCCAAGATTTGTTGTTTCTATTGTTGTAGTTATTTTTTGAACTAATTTTTTAAAGGCTATTTGTGTGTGGCCACAGAAATCTTTGTTCCTTTAGCTTAGTGATCATCTAATGATTCAACAGAGATTCTCTTAAATGCCTGGAACAAAAACAAAAACAAAAACAAAACCCCGAGTCTTTGCAAATAGGCTCTGAGTGTATACTGGAGCATGCCTTCAGCGCTCAGCCAGGCAGTTTGCAACTCTGTCTTTGCCCTCGCTTCCCACTTGCCACAGAGCCTGAAAGTAAATCAGAAATGAGAGCTTAGGACTTTCTTAGGTCTTTTCTGAGCATTCAAGAAGCCCTGGCAGTGTTTGTGGCATTCTGGATACCTGGGAATATGTGGGAGCTTTGCAAAGCTCTTGTTCCTCCAAGAATTTCACTCCCAGCTTTTCCTCCTGAGCTTTTTTGTTTGCCATCAACTGTTATCTCTTGCTCCAGGTGGTAATGTCTAATAGTTTTGCCTTTAAATGTTTCCAACAAATGCCCCTTGTGTAGCCACCTCAGTCTGGGAGAGTTCCAAGTTAGATGACATAAAGACAAGCCCTTTGAACTGGTGCGTAAGAGAACACTCAGAGAGGTCAAAACAAACCACCACAAATCTTTGAGAATAAGGTCTGCTCTGCTATCCTCGGTATTAGGAGCCTATACTGGATATGTGGGCCGTTGTCTTCAATGTTGCCACCAAGCTGAGGAATGATATCAGGGTTAAATTAAAAGGCCATAAATCTCTCTTATTGAGACTCAGCTGTTTCTTTCTTCACTAAGCATGCAACTGTTTGCTGGAAACGTTTTATTCATTTCCAGGGTTTCAATAAAGTTGATTCTGATAGCTTTGCCAGTTTATTTGCTGTTTGGGGGGAGATACAAAACTTTGGCTTTCTCTACCATTTTTGCTGATGTCACCCCCTTATCTGGCCTTTGGATAGCTGAATTCATGGGAATTAAATTCAGGATGATGTGACTGCAGCAAATTAAGTGCATTTCAAAGGGGAAAAGGAAAGAGTTTACTAAGTTCTCTTTGGAAGTGTTTAAGGGGCGGTTAACAAAGGCTTCACTGTTAACAGTCTACAGCAGGGTGGTAAGGTAACAGCTACACAAGAGGTAACCCTAGGGGTTTACAAGGAAAAGTTTTGTGGGAGTTACAGGAGCTGCAGGAAGAAGGATGAGCTAAGGTCTACTTGCTTATATTGAGGAAACTTCTCCATGGACCTTACATGAAAGGACTCCGATTCCTATTTAGGGTAGTCCCCAAGTGTGTTCAGCACAGAGGCTGGCTGGTCTCCCTGCTGAAGGAGGCCAAAAGGCCTGAGAAACATGGGTTTATTCTCTGGGCTACTAGAAGTTATGATGGTTTCAGTGGCAAAAACAGAAGAAACAGTATAGAAAATCAAAAAGAAGGAAGAGATTTAAAAAAAAAAAAACAGAAGAAACAACCAAGGTAAAGAAATAAGTAAAATAATATGATCTGGTAGAAAAATTTGAGAAAAAGAAATTCTGCTTTCATAGTTATTAATGGCTATTCAACTGAAAATAACCTTTGCTTCAATTTGATTTTGAAGCCTGGAACACTAAAGCTTCCCAGATATCATCATGTCAAAAGGATCCATGCATTTGCCAGGGAAGAACACAGAGGTTATATCAGCTGATGACTCTCTGCTCTCAGGATTGGGGAAACAACCTTAGCTGTGAGCTCTGGAACTCATGCTTCGAGTCTATCCATGTCTGCTGATTCACATGGAGAGAACCAGGCATAGTCAGAGAAGATCTGAAATGTATTTCTAATGATCGAGATGCTGCATAGAAGACGGAAGGAAGATTTAAAAAAATCTTTTCTGCTATTTAGTGATTCAGACTATGGAAAGTAAGTAAAGAGTTTTACCAATGGTGTCAAGAAGTAGTTGAGTTTTCTGGACTATGAACCAAAAAACAAGGGATCGAGGATGCCACAAAGACCTGCAAGAATGTATTTGGCAGAAAACTCACCAAAAACATCAAGAGGATTGTAAATTAAATTTCAAGAGCAAATCATTTTAATAACAGCTAATTCTTATAAGCTCTATGTACACTGATCTTAGCATTTTAAATGTATTCACTTATTTAATTCTTACAGCCATCCTATGATGTAAATACTATTATTTTCCCCATTTTATAGATGAGGAAACTGAAGCACAGAAAGGCAAAGTACTTGCTCAAGAAAATAACACTCTTAAAGTAGTGAAATCAGGATGAAAAATAGAGTTTAAAAGTATCTAAATAGTAATTTGTAAAAGTATATCCTATCGAAAATAGGAGCACGAAGCAAAGTGGAGAAGGTACCCCAAAATTCTCTGTTTAAAAGAAAATGAAAAGAAGCTGAGAAACAACTTTGACTTTGTATTAGTGTACCAATGGACCGAAGGTAGAGACAAGTGTGGCAAACCAATGAAATACTAAATAAAATTTTTAGAAACATAAACTTACATTAGTATTACTGAAAAAGCATAATGGATTTATATGAAGAAATAGAATACTATAATGAAGTAAGATACTTAGAAGATTCAGATAGAATAGGGATTAGAGGAAAAGGACTTGAGTCATGACAGTATGTACCTGTCTGGGAATCCCCAAACCTGAGAGCAGAAGCAAAGCAAAGAACACCTGGATAAAAAAGAAAAGAATTCAGAAACAGATGATAATGTGGCAGGAGCATGTTGCAGACAGCCTGGCCAGACTGAGTATGTGAGAAATATTTTATTTTTAAATAACATTTTCTTAATGCAGGTTATTAAACTGATGTAATAGGAATAAAATATTCTAACCATGTAGGTATGTGTTAGAAGTATTATTCAACTGAAAGCAGAACATTTGATAAAATTTTGGCCTTCCTTACCTGCAAGTTCATCTCTTAAAAGAACGTGTAAGCAACAGAGAAGCTGCTATACTGGACTTAATTTTGGTCAAGAAGAATTTGGTTGGTGATGGGGAAATAAATTATAAAAACTTTGAGATAAAGTAATAAAGTCATCTGTGAAATCATAATACTGAGCTGAGATCATAATACTGAGAAACTAATGTTTCTCTTAGACTTTGGGAAATCAGATTTGAATTTTTTATTGATTTCTAATTTTATTGGAGTGTGGTGAGAGGCTGGGATCACTGTTGTATCAGTTATTTTGCATTTGTTGAGATTTATGTTGGGACTCAATTCTAAATATTCCTTTTTTGCCCACAAAGAGTATATCTCCATCTTTTACATGCAGGATTTAATGTATGCCCATTGGATTAATTTGTTAATTGTGTGGTTTGAATCTTCTTTATCCTATTAATTTTTAATCTGTTTGATCTTCTTTCTAAGTGATGAGTTAATATCTTCCAATTTCACCTTGCACATTTGTCACGTTTGCTTATATCCCATGCTGTGGTGCTGTTAGGTGTGTATATAGGTTCAGGATTGTTATATTTGCCCAGAAAATTATTCATAACCTTATTAAGTACAATTTTGATGTTTTCATTAAGTGAGTAAATTTTTATATTATCATTAAACAAGTAGCCTTTTCATATTATATTGAAGTGAGTAAATTGTACATATTATTATTTAAAATTTCATATTATTCACATAGGACTTTTTATTTTAAAATCTATTTTTTAGATATAATTCTTGCCACGCTAGATTGCATTTATTTATTTATTTATTTCAGAGCCAGGATCTCACTCAGTCATCCAGGCTGGAGTGTAGTGATGCAATCATAGCTCACTGCATACTTGAACTCCGATGCTCGAAGGATCCTCCCACCTCAGCCTCCCAAGTAGCTGCGACTACAGGTGCCCACCACAGTGCCCAGATAATTTTTAAATTTTTTTAGAGATGAGGTCTTGCTATGTTACTCATGCTGGTCTTGAACTTATGGCCTCAAGTCATCCTTCTGTCTCAGCCTCCCAAGTAGCTAGGATTACGGGCAAGAGCCACCCTGTCCAGCTTCTTTTATTTAAAATTTGCATGGTACATTTTTTTTCCATTCCTTTACTTTCAATCCTTCTGTGTAATTATATTTTAATCAGTCTCTTGAAAACATCAAATAGCTGCATTTTATTATAATCCATTCTGAGAATTGTTATCTTTCAACAGTTAAATTTAATCCATTTAGTCTTATTGGAAGCACCAATATATTTGAACTTATTTTTACCATCTAATTTTGTGTCATCTTTTAAAAATGCTTCTTCTTACCTTTGTGACATCTCTTTTTCTACCTTCTTTTGAACTGATCCAGATTTGCTTTGTTTTGTTTAATTTTTTTACTTATTCTTTCTGTTGGTTTGGAAGTTATTATCCTTTTATTATTCTTTTAGTGATTGCTTTTAAATTTTTTAAATCAACATTATTGAGGCTTGTAAACTTCTACACCCTACCCCCAACATAACCCCATCAAAATTCTGGTAGACTCTTGCAGAAAGTAGCTGATAGTTAGGGTGTGAGGGACCCTGGAAATCATACCAGTTAAAGAGAGGTTGAAGGACCAAGGACCAGGGAACAGAGGACTAAAGAAAAACATGGTGGTTATCCTTAAATATTTGAAGGCTTTTGGGTAAAAAAGAGAATAACTTGTATTTTGCTCCAAAAAATAGAATTAGGAACAATATCACTCGGTAATGGAATCTGATACAGTACAGGAAACGAACCTCCAAATATGGTCCCTGTGCATACTCAGTATTTTAAGCTGAAGGGAACTGAGAAAACCGTAGAAACAGAAAGGTCTCTCTGAACTTCTCCCGCCCCCTCTCTTTCGAAGGCCCTCGTGTGGCAGGTGTCCTGCCCCATATGCAGAAAGAAGGAGCGTTACATAGAAGAATCTGAACAAACAGGCCTTGCTAAGCCCCCCAGTTCATCACCATTAGGTCGTATCTCCTTTTTGTCCAATCATACTTCTACACGACTGCCCGTTCTTCATCAAACCTCAACATAAAAATATACAATTTTCTCTGGGTCTTTGGGTCCTTATCTCCGAAGGCTCTCATGTCACATAAAACTTTGATTAAATAAATTTGGTATGCTTTTCTTTTGTTAATCTGTCTTTCGTTATAAGGATATCAGCCATGAACCTTGTGATGGCTGAGAAAAGATATTACTTTATCTCCCCTGCAAATTCCACGGAACTGTCCCATAGACTGGTGTTGTTCAAGGGCCACTTAGAAAGGTATCAGGTAGGATTGGGAGGTTGGATTTGATATTCCGTATGAAGTCTTTCAACTCTTACCATCTTAACATTATGATTTCCTTCTTCGAAAATCTGCTCTCAAATCTTTCATTAAGGCATAAGTGATGGATGATAAATTTGCAGCCTCCCCATTCCCTGGTATATAAATTTTAGCAGAGTTAAAGACACATTAAAGAGTTAATTTGCTAGCTCGTGGTCTGAGGCATTGTAGCCTGCGGTTGGAGTGAACACAGGAGGGTCTGCTATCCTTTCCACTGCTTTGAATTCGCTTGGACATAGCAGGTTTTTTTTCCCCCTTGAAGCTCAGAGCACTTTGCTTTCCTGGCACAAGGAAAAATTCTGCAAGAATAACGTATTTGTTGTTAAGTCTGCTCTTCTAGCAAAGGCTGTCACTGCTTCCTAGGGAACATCTTTACATCACAAAAGCATCAGCCTCCTTTTAAAATGAATGAATGAATGAACCAAAATGTCAATGCTTTCATTTCCTTTAATCAAAAGCCATGCTTACAGTAATAAAAGACAAACCAGGGTGACTGAGAACACATGAAAAAGGGAGGAAGTACCTAGTAAAGCTTACATTATGAGAGCTCCTTTGGCCGAAAGATATGCCTGTCTAGATACAAAATTGGCATTTCGGAGCCATACAGTTTATGTAAACAGTAGCCACAAAGATGTTTTATCTTGGTCATGTGCATAATCTGAAAAGAAAAAACTTGAGATTCTCCTCCAGGACAACGTCCTGCTGGAGCGTTCTGGAAGATTTCTCACGAGACTGTATATGAGGTCACCTTTTTAGGTGGTGGACACTTTAGATCTAATAATTGTGACCACTCTCTGAGCACCGCTGCAGCCCGGCTCGGGCCTCCCCGCCCCCAACTCTCGCAGCTGCCTCCTGCTGCACGCTGGGCTGGCTGCGGCGTCCAGCTTGGCTGGGCACGATTAGCCGGTCCCGAGGAGCTCTTCCCCCGCTGGGACTCGCTGGCAGGGCTTTCCCGTGGAGACAGCCCGTGTGCGCTCCTGGCGCGGCGTTGGCTGTTCTCAGAGATGTCTGGGGAGCCTGGCGGGAGTTGACAGCGGGGCTTCGGAACAAACGCGGGGTTTGGGGCCGGTGGGGGTGGGGGTGTCTATACTTAGCGTAATCCCATTCGGGGTGAGAAAACAGCAGATGGAGGGAGCGGTTGGTAAAGAATTGTGGTGAGTAAAGATGGATCCCAAGCAGCGAGAGCACCCGGGGGCACCTAGGCCCCATTTCTTTGGCCTTAAAGTCACTTCAGGGAGGTTCACGCCCTCACAGGCCTCCAGAGGACCCGCTTGGTGCCAGCTTCATCGTAGGTTCCCTGTGGCCTTTGGATGGTCTAAAAACCAGCTGGAAAGCAAAGCCCACCATCCGGAAAAGGCCCTGGGTAGCAAGCGGAGGAGCGCCATCCATCAGAGCGCAGTGTGAGGAGACCACAGCCACAGGCTGGGCTCCACGGGGGCGTCAGGAGTGCACCCAGATGCGAGGCGGGAGCTGCTGTGTTATGCCTGGAAGACACTAGCAACGTGATCGTGGGTATTTCTATCTTACAAATTATCATGGGTTTTTTTTTTTAACTTCTGAGACTGTTCTTGACAATTCCGTATTTCTAGCAACAGAATAATCTAAACCACTGATGTGCTTGGAAATCAAGAGAGTCTGTTTATGGGTTCCTTGCTTAGGTCTAACTCTGTTTCACACTATGGGAGGGCTTTAGCAGTGCAGCTTCCAGATAGTATCTGAAAGGAAAAAAAAAAAAAGCAGGAGTGAAAAAATGATTTGGGAGTAACCTGAGCCTCTCAGAAACTGATAAGATCCAAGAAACCTAAATCCCTCATGATGTACAGGACAACTTGTATATTCATTTACTGACTCCAAAATGGTATCATTCCTATTGAATAGGTTTTTGTTCTTGTTTTTTTAAAAAACATAAACCCCTTAACCACTAATGATTATTTTTAAGTGACATTAGAGTGCCCTCTTTTAATTGGTAAAAAAAAAACCCAATCTCTTGCGTCACAAGGATGAGTCACTCCAGGACCCAGACGTCCCCTCAGTATCCAATTTCCTCCACAAACACTTAGGTATGAAAGTGGATCAGAAGCACCCATCATCCTAGGCTTATTCCTTCTTGTATGTTTAATCCAACATTGTTTTGTACTTAAAAGGAATTGTTATACTAATCATCTTTTTGCCAAATTGGCCATAATATAATCCACCTACCACTGACCAACTACAGAAGAAAAATTAAACAAACGTTTTGCTGTTGTTACCCTTTTTTTTCCCTAGGGGTTGAGCTTCTGAAGCCAGGAGGTCACTTGGATTATGTATACAACTTTGGTAATTGCATTCCTAGATTCTACAAAATGCCATGGCTCTCACTCGAGTCCAAAATAGCTGTTGCAAACAATGACAATTACTGCCCAGACATTTTCAAACACAGCAGGTTACTGGCTGAGGCTGTGATGGAAACCCTAAAAAATATATAAATATTTTGAAATGCTCTGTAAATCAAATTGATGCCTCAGACACAGAGTGGATTGTCTCGAAGCCGCTGAAGTCATTTGGAGGCTGAGAGGCTTTGCTGAAGGGTGTTGGGAAATTTTGACCTTGTTAATATTAAGCCCAAATGTCATAATTAAATGATTTTTAAGTTTTCTTTTTCTCCAGGAATAAAGATCTCAGTTTTGTCTGGTCACCCGCACCCTATAAAGGGCCTTACTCTATTGAAAAAGAGATTACCAACCCTTAAATTCCCCCACTGCTTCCATATGTTCAGTAATTCCAGCAACTGATGAATGCTATTGGGTGGTGACTTTGACAACTGTTTATGGAAGGGAGATCTGAAGCCACTGCCTGTGGTGATCTGAGAGGCCTTGAGTTTAAGCAGCCAGGGTCAGAGAGCAACAACAATGGCTGCCAAAGGAGCCAGAGCCACAAGAAATCCTGCTTAAACATTCCAACAGTTTCTGCTGCCCTGGGCCAGCCTGAGAAGGTGCAGCTTGCAGAGTCGCGGTGCTTTCCTTTTGGGGTCTGGTGGGGCGGATTTTCCCATGGCTGGCTTCTGGAGGGAGGCTTCCGTGTCTTGCTGGGGTTGAAGGATAAGGTAAGAAATCTGGCACTGATATAATCCCATGGCAGCAGGACAACCTGCAGAAGGGCAGCCCCATCCTGGGATTTGAAGGAGCCTGTGCAGACACCCACGTGGCAGGCTGCCCTAGCCTCTCTAAGGGAGCGGGAAGCTAGAACTCAGACCAGAGTACAGCCTTGCTGAGGCTCGCTGCTCCTCTGGGCTGAGTTTCTTTTCCTCAGGAGTGTATTTGCCATTTTAGATAAATCCCTGAACTCATGAAAGTCATGTCCTGTAAGTGCTGCAAATTATTAAAAGAAACAAAATCCACATATATTTTGTATTATCTTGGATGGAGCTGGAGCCCATTTTTCTAAGTGGAATATCACAAGAATGGAAAAACAAGCACCACAGGTACTCACCATTAAATTGGTGCTAACTGATCAACACTTACGTGCACATACAGAAGTAACATTCACAGGGCATCGTGCAGGTGGGAGGGAGGAGGAAGGGGTGGATATATTCACACCTAATGTGTGGTGGGTGATGTCTGGGGATTGGGCACGCTGGTAGCTCCAACTTGGGCGGTACAAAGGCAATTTATGTAACCAAAGCGATGGAACCCCTGTAATATTCTGAAATTTAAAAAAAAAAAGAAAGAGGGCCGGGCACGGTGGCCCACGCCTGTAATCCTAGCACTCTGGAAGGCTGAAGCGAGTGGATTATTTGAGCTCAGGAGTTCGAAACCAGCTTGAGCAAGAGCGAGATCCTGTCTCTACTAAAAATAGAAAGAAATTAATTGGACAACTAAAAATATATAGAAAAAACTAGCAGGGCATGGTGGTACATGCCTGTAGTCCCAGCTACTTGGAAGGCTGAGGCAGAAGGATTGCTTGAGCCCAGGAGTTTGAGGTTCCTGTGAGCTAGGCTGACGCCATGGCACTCACTCTAGCCCGGGCGAAAGAGTGAGACTCTGTCTCAAAAAAAAAAGAAAAAAAAAAGAAAGAAAAGAAATATTTGTGCCAGGTCCTGGCACAGACCTGGATACAGAAAAACACCAAAAGGATCAGTCCCTGTCCTCAAGAAACATATGGTCTATGCGGGGAGATAAATAGTAGATAGAGATGAGCTGAATAATAAATTTACATTGTGAGTGAGTATAGTATTAATTTATTTACATTGTTCTGCCATCTTTTTATTTTTCACATGGTATGTACAATTCACTGTTTTCCGCTCACCGGGGCAGAAACTGCGAGGGAAGAATGTTACTATTACGCAGAGGCGAGGAGGCTGGGAGGGAGCACGGTTAGTGCAGAGGACATCTTCGTGGTTTTTCACTCCCCACATTGTCCTCTTTAAGCTGCTTCTTGGCCTTCTGTGAACATGTCCCATGATGGCAACTCACTTCTCAGAGACTGTCTGCTTCTTGTCACATACCTCTTATAGGTCTTGGGCGGGACTCTTTCAGTTGCTTGCAACATGAATCCCACTCAGCTTCTTCACCGAAAAAGGAAATTCACAATCCATGTCCCAAACAATAGAAAGGGCCAAGGCACACGTCCCCTGATAGGTCCAGCCTCCTGGGGCATAGGCCTGTCGTGTGGCACTGTTACCGGAAGAAGGGGTAGAAAAACCGTACCAGCTCTGTAGAGTTGGGACAGCAACAACGTTGCTTGTGTTGGATCGAAAAGATGTCCCTGTGGTTTATCCCTCTGGAAAAACCCATGACAAGTCTAATTTCTCTCCAACTTGAAAATCTTTAAACTATTTAAAGATAGGTGTAAAGACTAAGAAGTTGTCTTAATCCATTCAGGTTGCTATAACAAAATACCATAAAAGGGTAGCTTATAAGCAACAGAAATTCATTTGTTACGGTTTTGGAGGCTGAGAAGTCCAAGATCAAGGTGCTGGCAGATTTTGTATCAGGCGAGGGCCCTCTTCCTGGATGGCAACCGTCTCACTGTTGGGGCAAAGAAGCTCCCTTGGGCGTCTTTTACAAGGGCTCTAATGTCATTCATGAGGGGGCAGCACTCACGACCTAATCATCTCCCAAAGGTCCCATGTCTTAATACCATGATGTTAAGGATTAGGTTTCAATATATGAATTTGGGGTGGGGTGGGGGGATATAGCATTCAGACTATAGCTAAGTCACCTCCATGTCAAATATCCTCTGGCCAAGATCTCATTCTTTATTTTTTTATCTTATTATTTTTAGCTAGTCATTCTTTAATGTTGTCTCCTTATGACTGCGCTTTTTTTGTGTTCATGCTCTAGTTTGTCTGTGTCTATTATTTTGTGTATCCCAACACAGTCTTCAAATATAGCATGAGAGAGGAGTTGAGAAGTGCCGTGTTGCTGGAAAGGAAATGCCCTGCCTCCCATACCAGCATTTTTCTAATATTTATATGTATTTGGGAAATATCTTTTCCTTGAAGTAGTTTGAAGTATACATCCATCTGTAATTACCGTAATAAAAGGAGACTCCATTAATATTGCTTCTCTTGTACTGTCTAAACCCTATTAGATGACAGACTCTATAGACGTATGCTGAAAAATACATTACCTAGAAGCGGGCGCCCAGGTATCATTTCCTAAATAACAGATCATTTGTTAGGAAGATTAGTGAGTGATATCAGCAGTTTTCTTCCTTGTTACTAACTGTAGTATCGTGTCCTACACATGACTTAAGTCCTATCATGACTTTTTATTTCAAGAACCATTTCTGAGTGCCTGTTATGCGCAAAATGTTGTGTTAGATACATTTCAACATTTTCTTTCAGTGTCCTTTGAGGAACTTCTGCTTTGTTGGCCGTGCACTGCCCCCACTGCTTACAGAATAACACCTAAGCTTCTTCATTTGACCTGCAAGTTTCTTGAGTTAGCTAAAATTTTTAGAATTGCAAGTAGAAATGAACTCGATCTAGTGTAGGTCTAAAAAGGAGGATGTGGTGTAAGGATTCGGGAGGGTCTCGTGGAATAGCAGTGAGAGAGCTGAGTTTCACCAGGGACTGGAATCAGATCCCGGGATACTGTCTGGAACTAAGGCAGCCACTCGCTCTGACAGTGGCCAGACAGGCTCTCTTCTCTGGCTGTCTCTGCATGTCTGCTTTTTCTCCTCTCTATTTAGGTCAACTTTCTCTGCACCTCCGTGCACATGGCAGAAGATATCCACCCCACAGAGCATGAGTTTAGGTGTCCTGCAGGCGCAGCAGCCATACCCAGACACTGGCTGCATCCTCGAATCCCGACTCCAGGTTCCCAGGGAAATTCCACTGGCCCATCCACGCCAAGGTTCCACCTGAGCAGCTGCGGCGAGGAAGCAGGGCACATGGAACAGATCCGGCCACAAGGCGCTCACCTAGGAGAGGAGGAGGCCATTCTCAGAAGAGAGGGGCTGGACAGACAGCCCAAAAGACATCAACTCTTGTCCTTCACAATCAGACTTCAGCTCAGTTTCCATGTGTTTGTTTCGCACATCTCAATTCCTTGCTAAGTTATTGACTCCCTCTGTTGCGGTGTTTCATTTTGTTTCCCTCGCTTTTCTGTTTCCCGGTTTCATTATCTTGTATTTGAGCTCTTCGTCATTGAATGCACATCTTCACTAAGCTTGTGTATAGAGTAAAGCCTTCGTGGAGAATTTTCTTCTATTCTATGAATTGTGTTTTCCCCACACTGGATTCTTTATGTAACCCTTCCATGTTGTGTTCTGCCTCATCTGGGCCTCTCCCAGGGTCTGCATAGTGTCCATGCCATTCTTTTCATCTTGCTGTTTCTTCACACTGGTAGTTCTGCTGGACCTTTTAATCGCTCTGCATATATATATGTGTGTGTGTATATATATTATATATGTTATTTACACATATATATGTATACATGTAAATTCCTTCGACCTCTTCCCACCTTACCTGAGACTTGTCTTGAAATTACACATCCAGCAGGACTGTGCTGTTCTGTCTGTTTGTCTGTGATGAAGTAAGGGTGTAGGTAGGAAATTAATTGTGTAAAGCCTTAGTTGAAGGACCTGGGCTGTGGTATCTTTTGAAGGTTTAAAAAAGAATTTGTACAAGGGTTCACTGTACCTTTCCTGTAACAGACGCCCTTGGGCCGTGGCTGTTGACGCATTTCATCCTGGAGTCTGGAGTTCATCAGCCTCTACTGAGACAAACTTTCCTCACTCATCTCCTCAAACCACATCTCTCCAATGATATGGAGATAATGGTACTGATTCTCAGGATTTGTCAAACGATGTTCTGTGGGATTGATTCTCCAGGGCAAGTTTAGGAGGCACTCAAAGCCTTGCCAGAATCTTCAGCATCTTTGCTTGGAGTGGAACAGACGTTGGAGTCTAGCAAACATGCTCCAGGAATAGGGACATGCACAGGGGTACTGATGTGGTCACTGGCTGACAATCATCCAACAGGAGCAATGATCCACCCACAGGAACATCCAAAGATGCAACACACTCACAAGGCCCCACGCAGGGAGGGTGGAATAGAAGGCCAAGGCCCTGCATGTGACCGGGATGGTGGACAGGACCACCATGAGCTCTACCACAAGCCAGGGCAATGGTGCAGCATCCCCGGGGCACTAACAGCTGGGAGCACTTACATCTGACACACAGGATGACGTCTGAGTCTCACATCGACACATGGGGTGGGGGGTATGAGCTCCGCTCTGCCCAGAGGGAACAGAAGCCAGTGGTGTACAGACAGGTGGCAGAGGCACAGTTAGGACAGGGCCCTTCTGACCCCTCACCTCGTGTTCCTCCTGCCATGGCATCACCTTGTGTCCTCTGGTTAACCACGCTTAGAGGATTCTTCTCTAGACAGGGCCGCCTGTGCTTCCCAGGGGACTGAAGCCAGGTTTCTGAGGCATAGGGCTTGGAAGACAATTATGTTTTAGTATTCCAAGGAACAGACGTAAACAACTGTGATCAGGCCATGGCAATACCATCCAAAACCCATCTCCCTAGAGGCCTGCACCCATCAACGACAATCTTGTCATTCTGGACAGCTGGTCCACCACATGCAACATGTCACGTCTCGAAGGACTGGCAACTCTTCCTGGCTTTGTATTTTATCCTCTCTTGTGATGTCTAATGAATTTTTTCAAAACTGAGCATCTTGCTTCTTTGGTTAAATTAGTTGGCTTCCTTCCATTTCGGTTTTTTTTTTTTTTTTTAGGATAATTCAATGTATTGATTTTTCCCTTTGCTGATGATTTCCTTGGCAAACACACCTGTGAGGAAGCCATTTAGTTTTCTTGTTTCAAGTTGGCCTAGGCATTTCAAACTGTTCCAGATTAGCTGAATGGGGGCAGCAGGTCCCGTGGGCACTTGGGTTTGGGGCCGTGTGCTCGTTTTCAGAGATGGGGCTTAGCCCAGCCAGCCAGGTGCGGAGGCTGTCGTTTGCCAACTGTGTTAGCTGCTGTCTCAGATGGTGACAGAACACCGAGGGCCGAGTCTCCCTTGTGCCAGGCTCAGCTGTCACCTGGGGGGCCCACGTCAGGGACAGCAGAGGTGTCTGTCCCCTCCAGCAAAGGACACTGGAGAGATGGAGCCGCGCTCACCTCCTGCTCGGCTGCTTGCCTGTCCCTGTTTGGGAAGGTCTCCCTTTCACGGCGCCAATTGTTTGCCAACTTGAACTCAAAGCCAAAGCTGTGTTGGGCCTTAGAATTTTTTGGATGTTTGGCGGGTGACATTTGT
>CAUYSK010076078.1:0-18919 GCA_963575035.1 Avahi laniger
CATGCCCAGCTAATTTTTTCTACATATTTTTAGTTGTCCAATTAATTTCTTTCTATTTTTAGTAGAGATGGGGTCTCACTCTTGCTTAGGCTGATTTTGAACTCTTGAGCTCAAACAATCTGCCCGCCTTGGCCTCCCAGAGAGCTAGGATTACAGGCGTAAGCCACCGCGCCCAGCCCCAAGCTTAGTTTTTGAAATATTGTCCAGGCCCTGCCTTCCAGGGTAACAGATGGCCCAACCAGACTAGTGGCCCATACTGAGAAACTGACTCAACTGGTCTTGTGACCCCCACCCAAGAACCAGCTCAGCAAAGAAGACAATTTCTACACCCCTATGTCTCCACACTAAGCCCAGATAATTAGCTGACCCAATTACCTAGCTCTTTGCCTGCCAAACTATCTTGAGAAACACTTCCTCCCGCCGGGCACGGTGGCTCACACCTGTAATCCTAGCACTCTGGGAGGCTAAGGTGGGAGGATAGCTTGAGCTCAGGAGTTCTAAACCAGCCTGAGCAAGAGTGAGACTCCATCTCTACAAAAAACAGAAAAAATTACCAGGATGTGGTGGTGCATGCCTGTAGTTCTAGCCAGTTGGGAGGCTGAGGCAGGAGGATCTCTTGAGCCCAGAAGTTTGAAGTTGTTATGAGCTAGGTTGATGCTACAGCACTCTCCTGGGTAACAGAGTGAGACTCTGTCTCAAAAAAATAAACAACAATAACAAAAAACCCCTTTCTCCCAAATTCTCAGGGAGACAGATTTGAGGACTTCCTCTCATTTCCTCATATGGCACCTGCGATATTAAACTTCTCTGCTGTAACCCCTGCTGTCTCAGTGTATTGGCTTCCTCTTGAGCATGGGCTATGAATCTGGCAAGGCTGTAACAACAGGAAGATAACATGTCCCCATTTCTACTTGTCAAACTGTCTTTCTTTGGGGATGAAGGTATGGTTGGCTTCTTCCCTTTCTTGCTTGGTCTTATACTCCATCCACTAGTGACAGTTTCTAACCCCATGGTGTTGAATGGGTGGGTAGAAAGGAATGGAAAGGAGGTCATGGGGTTTAGGACATGCCTCCCCAAAATATGACTAGGTGGCAAGGATATGCCACCCCAAATATCCCTCCTTGGCATAAGGGTTATTCCAAGCTGTTATTTTGAGAAAGTGCAGATCAAGGAGAAGCTCTGTGAAGTTACCCTTTTGTAAGAAAAATTTACACCTGTAAAGGAAATCTCTATTTATAAGGGCATCTCCCTCTCTGCACCAGGAGAAGGAGGACTAACCAATAGAGATTCTTTATCTGTAGAGAAGGCACCAATGTAAATCTTCATAACAAACCTTACCTTTATTTAAGGTGGTTGTCCTGGCCAGATCAACCCTACCTGTTCCTGCACCCTTTCCTTGTTTCAGACAACAATGGCATTTAAGCCTGAAGTCCAAGACAACTCTCTGAGATCTCCTCTAGAGGTTTACTAATTTCTCTGGGCTTTTTCCCATCTATAAAAAAGGCATACATGTTATTAATCTTCTCTTTCTTTTTCTCTTCTTAATCTGTCTTTTGTTACCAGGAATCTCACTGTTAACTAGAGAATTATGAGGTTGAAGGAGCTCAGGAAATTTCACCCCAAAATATAACTCCTTGGTACAAAGAGTATTTTGAATTAAAGGCCCTTAGATATCAACAGGTATTGGAAGGGGCTTTCCCTTTTTCTTCATTAAAAAAGCAAACCCATGAAAAAGAACAATTGACTTCCCTTCCCCTTCCTGTTATCTCAATATATTACAGGAAAGAAGATCAAAAATGCAATCAGACCTGGCTCAAATCATTTTAAATATAATACCTGTCTCTCAAGTTAATTTAATTTACAAAGATAATCATTTATAAGTCAGTCTATTTCTCCCCACATCCATTTGTTCCCCCAAGTATCTCTTCATCCTCCCTAGTAACCACTTATTGCCCCTAAACAGAATTACCTATATTCCTTATCTCCCTCTCCTCTCTAAAATGAAGGTATATAAATCTCTGAACCCCATTGGGATACTGGGTAATCACTCAGTGATTCTTTCCATGGGCACTGCCTTACTGTGAGTTAATCTTTCAGTGAACCTTCCAGGGCAAAGGGAAAGTTTCCCCTAACCCCCACAGGTTCATAAATTTATAGAGGAGAGATTTATTTCTTATAAAGGGCTGCAGCCTGCAGGCTGGCCGTCCCACAGGCTGGGCAATGGAGCGTCCTGCAGAAACTGGAACAGGCCTTCAAGGGAGGGAAGAATGAGGCAGGAATTTATGCTGATGGGCAGGCTACGTATGCATATTTAGCAGTTTATAGGAGGAGCTATGGATATCCAGGAAGCGGAGGGACACATGCATTGTGTAGTAAGCTAACATGTATGTTATGTTCACCCCACGTTCACTTTGGGGTGGAGATTTAACATTTAAATTATTACAATTAGGCCCTACACATCGAAAGGCAAAGCAGAGGACTCGAGTGTACTCAAGTGCGGAGCCTCGATAAACTAGCCAGAACCAGTTCATGGTCAGTGGTCTCTTATCAGGAAGGAATGCTGATCATTTGTTGTGTGGAAACCACAAAAGGGAGGGGCAGTGTCAGGTGGTAGAGTAAGTCTTTCCAAAGCTGGTTTCTGTTTTACCCTCAGGGAACAAAGCTTGGAGGCCATTAGAGAGATATATGAGGTGTGTTCAACCTCCCATCCAGTCCTGCACAGGAACTCAGTTTTTAATATTTCTCTGGGACGCCTTTGGCCTAAAGAGGGTCGTTTCAGTCAGTTGGGGCAGCAGTCCCCAACATTTTTGGCACTGGGGACCGGTTCATGGAAGATAATTTTTCCATATTGGGCTGGGGTGGAGGAGTGGGGGTAGTTTCCATGTCGGGCTGGGGCGGTGAGGTGGGGGTAGGCAGTGGGGAACGGCTGTAAATACAGATGAAGCTTTGCTCGCTGGCCCACCACTCACCTGCTGTGCTGCCCAGATCCTAAAAGGCCACGGACCGGGATTGGTTCACAGCCTGCGGTTTGGGGACTGCAGAGTTAGGGGACTTAAAATTTTATTTTTATCTTTCACCAACTAAGAACTATAAAGGATCGGAAGGAAATTATTTTTTCTCCCCTGCAGGGGATAGTGAAGTCCTTAATTGACTGATACTGCCATATGATGGCAGCCCAACCTCCGACGTTCAAGTAGGCACTTCCATGTGTTCTCTCCCCTCACCTCTTAAACGCTCTCAGCATGCCTTCTAAAACAACTTGAGGCCAATATTACCAAAGTGGGCTGCACCTCAGGTTCCTAGAGGCATGTAGCTTTGACTTGCTGATGGGGGAAGTGCCCTCCCTCTGGTGACCAGGGATCACTAAAACTTTGCAAGGGTGAACCCGTGACTTCCCAGTTACAGAAGCTACATGTCCAGCTCTCTGAGTGACATGCTGGAGCCCTGCTCACTGGGTATGAAGGAAGGCTCAGATGTCAAGTTAGAGGGTCAGTTAGAGAGAGCTGGTCCCAAGGGAGGCCACGGAAGTAAGCTTGCAGCTTTGACTCTCTAGCGAGTCCTGGACTTGTCCGGGTGCTGGGGATGCAAAGATGAGACCCAAGAGTCAGGGCCCCAGGGGCTCACCACCCATCCATCCAGATACAGCCATCGATATCTTTCTGTCCCTTCCTACAGTGTAATTGTGTAAGTTTTTAACAGGAAAGCTTGAGTCCTAAGTCTGAATTCCTTTTACTGATTGTTGAAGACGTTGAGTTAAAAAACTAAGAAAGGTGAATGGAGGTCCTGCCCCCACGCCTTCTCTAGAACTGGCCTTTCCTAACCTCAGATGATTCCTCTACATTTTCAAGTCCAAGATGGAGATGAGCAAGCTGTAAGTCTGGGTGATCTGCATCCCATTTAACTACATCTCTTTGCTTATTTAAAAGGTAAGATTTTCCGTAGTGATCAGATTAACTTTAAAAAACTCAGTAATGAATTTTAAAAATATGCAGGTATCTCAAATTGATTGCTATCCCCCTGAAGTTGGCATTTATCATCCCATTCCTCAGAATGGGTTGAATTTTATGTTATGTGGAGCCCCTCTAAGCCAACTATAGAAAGATGAGATTTCCTACAGCCTTTTAGAAAAGAAAAAGAATATTTTTTTTTAAGGGGCACTGCTTAATCAGCAGTTTTTAAAGACCCAGTGAAGTCGTGAAATGCATGCATGTCTCCAAAAGTAAATTCATGAGAATATCATCAGAAGGCCTTCCCAAAATATTTAGTGTCTAGAAGTGGGAAAATGAAGGCATTTTCTTCAGCAGAGGGTCCTTTGTTTCTCAATTTAATGGAATTGTAATACACACACAAAAAAACCACCCAATAATCTATTTAAATAAATGCCAGGTCTGCCACAAAAATTCACAAAAACAAGGAAACACCTACAGCTGAAAACTCAGCACAGCCTGCTGCCCTCAGCTCAGATCGTTGAGCCAACAAATTAGAAGGAAAAAGGCCCAAGCTAGGACAAAAAATGCGTCACTGTGTCTTTCTAGACACAAGTGTAAGGTTCCTGGCTTTGATAATAATTCAAATTTTTACTCCTTAGGAAAATGTTTTGGAGCTCAAAATACAATTTCTTTGTTTTCTTTCAGGGGAGGGGGTATGCGTGTGTGTGTTTAAAACTAAATGGCATTTGAGGGCTTAAGTGTTTGAGTCCACAAAAAGTGAATAGACCATATGGTCTATTGCAGAATAAGTAATTACAGACTTATTAAAAATACATGTTAATTTTACTCACTGACACTCAGCATAATGGCTTCCTCAGGATCTACTCCATCCTGCCGATGACACTTACTTATTTCTGATGCAGAAACTTCCCGTCCTGAGCAAATGGCTTGAGCAAAATGTGCATTGACCCAACCCCACAGCTAAAGCTGAAATCACCACCTTCCAGGGATACAGACAATTTGAGATGATTTTCCCTGTTGTCCTTTAAATTCTCAGTTTAAGCCCGAGGCAGATAAGCAGAAGGGAGGTTTCTGCTCCTCTCACCCTTCGATCTGACAGAAAATTTCACAGAGGTTAAGACAAAAAATTTTTTGAGCTTCTCCCTTAAAGAATACAGCACTCGCTTAGGTTAACGAGTAAATTATTGATACTTGGAAATGGGTTTACAAATTCTATCCGAATCCAATTTGGGGAAACTGGCCTTGACATCTCTTCCAGCTGCTAATGACCCAGTTGCTTCTCAAACTTCACTGCTTTGTGAATCACCTGAGGGTCTTGTGAAGTGCACATTCTAACTCAGTAGGTCTAGGGTGGGACCTGATGTTCTGCATCTCTAGCATCCACCTTGGTGATGCTGATGCTGTTGGTCCGGGGACCATTCTTTGAGTAGCAAGGACTTTGCTGACTGACAAAATACTCTGGTGCTCTGCATGCGTACTCCAGTTTGTGAATGGCCCAAATGACCGTATTAGTTGAATGTACATTATAATTAAGGCCTTAAACAGAATATTAAAATTTATTTTCTTAGACTTTCTTTCTTTAACCACTGAAGTCTCTTTAGAGTTGGTCAGTTTTGGTAGAAGATCCTGACCATGCATGGGGTACCATTCTTGAATACAATTACAGAATAATTTGTGATCAGCAGATCACCAAACCTTTATTGCCTCTGAGTATACACAATTCAAACCAAAGCCAAGTTTCTTTTTTTTAATGGAAATATATTTACTATTTTTGAAGATTACAAGTATATATGCTCCTTGGGAAAAAAAAACAAACAAGAAATAATCTGATGTGTATTCTTTCAAAATCAATTTAAATTTGTATCTCAGCAAAATATTATATATCATGGATATTTCAATACAGTTATGTACCACATAACTATGTTTCAGTCAGTAACAAACTGCATATCTGATGGTGGTCCCATTAAGATTATAATACTATATTTTTACTGTACCCTTTCTGTTTAGATAAGTTTAGAATCACAAGTATTATATTTACCACTGCGTTACAATAGACTATGGTATTCAGTACAGTAACACGCTGTACAGGTTTGCAGTCTAGGAGCACTAGGCTGTACCACATAGCCTAAGTGTGTAGTAGCCTCTACCATCTAGTTTTAAGTACCCTCAGTGATGTTTCCAGAAATGCCTAATGACACATTTCTCAGAACATATCCCCCTCGTTAAGCAATACATGGCTGTAGCCGAAACATCAAATGTGAAATGCTGGCATGCTAAGGCTAATAGTGGAAATTCTGGAATGCCAATGGGCAAATAATAACAATAGTTACATGTAGCAAGTGTCTGCTTTCCTACCAAGTACTCTGGCTGTAATATGCACTGTACATATTGTAGATGGGGTTTAGGACATGCTACCCCAAAATATGACACCTTGGCATTTTGGAAAATTGCAGAAGCAGGAAGGTCTCCCTGACTTTCTCTCACCCTTCCCCTCTGAAGCAGACCATGATTTCCTGACCCTCCCCCCCAGGTCGTAAGAACCTCAGTCCAGAGGTGCCCTTTCTGTACCTGGAGGAAAGGAACTTCCTTATCTATGAAGACGCAGGGACACAGAGAAGAATCTGAACAAACAGGCCTTGCCGAGGTCCCCACCGCCTCCCAGTTTGTTACCATTAGATCAGACCACTTTGTCCAATCACACTTCCGCATGACTTTCCCCTCTTCATCAAACCTGAGTGTGAAAATGCACCGGTGTTCCTGTTTCTTTGGGTCTTCATTGCTAAAGACTCCCATGTTACATAAAACTTACATTAAGTCAATTTGTATGCTTTTTTCTTGCTGATTTGTCTTTTATTAGAGACATCTCAGCCGTGACCCTAAGTATTACTTTTCCTCCCTTACATAATGGTCAGAGTTCCTGGATTCAAGCAAAGCACATCAACTTATTAACTTTGAGCAGAAAAGGAATTTATTGCAAGAGTGTCAGTAATTTGTAGAACTGATCCAACCGCTAGAAAAACCACCTCTGAGAATGGGCAGAAACCGAGGACGGCTAGGCAGTAGGGACAATGTCTGGATCTTGTCACAGGATTTCTGGTTAGGACCTGCTCCCAGCCTCACCATCATCGGATTCTGAATCCCTGAGGCAGCTGTAGGGGAAAAAAGTAATGTCTCTTTCTCAACCGACCCAAGGGTTATGGATGACACCTCTAGAACAAAAGACAGACCAACAGCATAACAAATTCATTTATCAAAGTTTTCCATGATGGCCAGGTCCAGTGGCTCACGCCTGTAATCCTAGCATTCTGGGAGGCCGAGGCAGGCAGATCGTTTGAGCTTAGGACTTCGAGACCAGCCTGAGCAAGAGGGAGACCCCGTCTCTACTAAAAAAAAAAAAATATATATATATATATATATATATATATATATATAAAGGAATTACCTGGACAACTAAAAATATATATAGAAAATATTAGCCGGGCATGGTGGCGCATGCCTGTAGTCCCAGCTACTTGGGAGGCTGAGGCAGGAGGATCGCTTGAGCCCAGGAGTTGAAGGTTGCTGTGAGCTAGGCTGACACCATGACACTCTAGCCTGAGCAACAGAGTGAGACTCTGTCTCAAAAAAAAAAATTGTTTTACGTGATGTAGGAGCCCTCAGAAATAAAGGTCTTAAGACCCAGGAAAATTCTGTATTTTTATTCTAAATCTAACAAAGAAGTGGATAATCGTGGAGAAATATGATTGGATGAAAAGGGTATGATTTAATAGTAAACAACTGAGGAAGGAACCCAGCAAAGCTGTTTGTTCATATTCTGCTCAGCCCGTCTGCGTAAGTGCTCCTTCCTTTAGGCACAGAGCAGGACACCTGTCACAGGAGGATCTTATGACCTATTTTCAGGGGAGGAAGGGCAGGGAGTGACCTTTCCAGGTTTTATGGCTGGCTTTTAAGGACAGGCAGGAGACGGGAGGGTGGAAGAAGGTCAGAGAGACCTTCTTGCTTCTGAGGACCTCCTGTCTCCTTCAGCTCAAAAACAATCGGCACGTCAAGGTGCCATACTTTGCGGTACCCTGTTCTGACATAGCAACCAGGAATCACCTTGCAGCTGTCCCCCAGATGAGAGAACCTGGGAGAGGAAATATTGGAAGGTTCAGCTTCCATGGGGGCCAGAATCCTACCTGCCCCCAGGACTCGAGCCATGCAGGAGTCCCACAGGGTGGCCACGAAACAAAGCAAGACCCTCCACTTGTCATCATCTTGTTTAATCCTCATGTTAAACCAGAAAGGCTGCTGTAATTGTTGACATTTTAAAGAAGAGGCTCCAGGACTTCCTAGAGGTGAGATACCTTGCCCCTTGCCCCGGAAGTGGAAGCGAAGGGCCTGCCATTTAACCCTACAGTCCTCACCCAGAGCCTACCTTCCCCACGTCCCTGCCCTTGGTTTCACTCCTCGCCCTGCTAGGGAGATAGTTGCACATCATTCATCTTTGCATCTTTTGGATCATAATCTTGTTTGTTTTCTAAGGGGAGGGTAGGAGGAGAAAAAGCAAACAAAAATAAAGAAATTGATTTTTTCCCTTCCTTTTGATATCCTTGACTTCAAGAGTTTAGGTAGCAGAATTTGCCTTTCGGGCTCATCTCCAAGGAAAATCCTCCTAGGTCTTCCCCCACCTGGGGACTCCTTTGGCGGCAGGTGTAAATCTTAGATATTTACTATGATTTTTACTTATGAAGTATACTCACAGGTGGAAGTCCTCAATACCTAAAAAATACTGCTTTGCTAATGATGGGTTCAGGACTTCTCAACCCAAAATGTAGCAATAAGAGAGCAGAATATGTTACCCCAAAATGTGCCTCTTTAGCATAAGGGTTATTTTGAGCTGATTATTTTAAGGAACAGCAGCCACAGGAGAAGCTTTGAAAACAGAGCCAAAGTGACCCTTTTGTAAGAGAAATTCACATCCCTAAAGGAAATCTCCATTTGCGAGGGTGTCTCCCTCTCTGCACCAGGAAGAGGAGGGTGACTCAGTCAGTAGAGACCCCAATCAGTGGAGAAGACACCAACTGAAATCTGCCTAAAAAACCTTGCTCTGGTTTCCAGCACTTTTCCCCATCACCTCCCCATAACTGGCCTTCTCTACACCATTCTTTCTTTGTTTCAGCAAAAGATGATATTTAAGCCTGAAGTCAAAGCCCCTTCTTTCACATCTACTCTGGAAAATGAGCCACTCATTTTCCCTGGGAATATCCCATGTACACATGAAATATACATGTTAATAAACTTTTGTTTGTTTTTCTCTTGTTAATCTGTCTTTTGTTATAGGGGTCTGCCCAACTAGGAACTCAGACAGGGTAAAGAAAACATAATTTTTTCCTCCCTGCCCTGTGATGAGATGTAGCGTGGTAATGAAAACCGTTTGGCACAGTGATGGCTCTAGAGAGAGTGGCTCATTGTTCTAATTGAACTTCTAGGCCAGACGTTACCTGGAGGGTTGGCTTTCTTTCAAGGCCAAAAAACCAGAATTGAGGAGGATGATCATAATAAACTGAAGTTCATGGCTCTGGGCCAGTGAGAGCACTCCATCGAGATGCCTTAGCGAGGTAAGAAAAACAGAAAGACTTCATATATTTCCTGAATTCTAGAAATGAAATTTTTTCCCCATTACTTTCGTAGTGGTCTAGATTTCACTTTCTCTCCCAGCCCTAGTTCCTCTTTGGTAGGAAAAAAGGCTTAGATCAGCAAAAAAGATTAATACATCAGCAACTCTGTTATTGTGTGTGTTGATTCTCCAGGGGCCAGAACAGAACCTCAAAGGTGAGGGTAAGTGGAAAATACACGCAGACAATATTCCACCTGCTGTATTTATGAGCCATTTAGAGCATCCCAGGAGGACCGCAGTTTAAAATCTATCAAAGATTTGGGTTTTTTTTTTTTTTTCTTCTTCCTGAGGAGATGACAACTGTTTATTTTGCAAGTCTCTATAAGGCCTGAATGTTTTTCATGAACGGTACTTGGAAGGAAACTAGTGACTGTCCTGCCTATAAATGAGAGAGGCCCGGGAGCCAGGGAGAGGAACCTGTGATGTGTCGTTCTGAGGCTCAGAACAGGACGGTCCAGGCCACGCTATGGCTGTTTACCTTTAGCCTTACGAAGAGGGAGTTGTATCATTATCTACAAGCATGCTACTGGAGGACTGAAATAGTACATCCAATTTCTTTAATTTGTTCTTTTCTTTTTTCTGATTTCCTCATTGTTTAGCATGGTCTCTAATCCCAAATAGGGGCCGAGAAACAGGCCTGCCTAATAGTGGCCAAACCAAGCCAGGCTATTTAAAGATGGATCCATTAATTCCCACTGATTCATTCATCCGAAAAACACTTATGTGATGTCCACTCTGTGCCAGATTTTGTTCCAAAGTGCAAGGATAGAGCAAGATCCTCTGAAAGAGCTCACAGTCCCGAGGGGAAGACAGAGGGGAATGCAATCAGGGTATGCTGTGGGACGTGCTATAATACTAATAAAAATAGCTACCACTGTTGAGCGTTTGCTCTTTTGATACTACATGTGTTAATGTATATTATCTCTAATCCTCCTAGTATTCTATACTAAATTTTGCTATCCCCTTTTGTAGGGAGATAGACTGAGAGATATTAAAAAAACTTGCTTAAGGTTATGGTGCTGTGAATATTAGAACTAGGAATTAAAACTCCTGGTTTTTTGGCTCCAAAATGTGCCAATAGAGAGCAAGGAGAACTAATGTGCATGCAGGGAGGCTCCAGGGAAGTTTTTAAAGGAAGTGAGGAGGAGGAGGGAGGAGTCCAGGGAAGGGGAAGAAGCTTGCCTTCATTTCTACTGCTTACGCAGCAGCCTCATAAAAGTATGCCCGGCCTCCTGAGTTGGGGAAGAAGGAAGGTGACAGTCCCAGCTTTCTTTGGTTGCTATAGAAAAAGTAATAACCAGGTCTGGAAAGGAACAAAGACAATAACCAGCAAGACACCAGAGCAGGCTCACGAGGCAGCTGTTGTGGGTAGAAAAGGTGAATTATCCCTTGGCCGTAGTGTGTCTGGAAAAAGGGTTGTTGCTGGTAATAGCATCCACCAAATAGCATCTAGGACCACATGGCTTCCACCCTGGCTCTCGGAACAACCACATCACCCTCCCAGGTTAGCTTCGGCTAACTTACATGTCACGTGGCTAATGAAAGCTGCTGAGGAAGGAACAGGGTCCAAAACAAATACAGTGAAACCTTATTCTTGTGTAAGACAGGAGATTGCAAGCCTCGTTCGAATGAATTCTTATGAAACATTCTAACTCTAGGATTTGTTAAAAGAAATACTGATAATTATGGTACATATTACAGATGCCATAAACTCAGTAATGAATGGGGTACTAATAAGGAAAATTGGCTAAATGAATCTGAGATTACAATTTATAAAAACACTGTGGCATATGTACAGTGCTCATAAAAATACAGATTTGCAAATTACAACTCTTCATTCAAACTTCTCACCCAATAAGATCTTTGTGTCGTAATTAATGTAAATTCCAAAATGCGGGGCCCAATTAAGGAAATTTTACTGTTCAGTAAAGAAGGAAGTGAGTTGTAAGTCTATACTTACATGAAGAAAGAACTCTTGAAACAGTGGTATCAAAACAAAAATGTCAAAGCCATTCGAAGTAGCAGGAGAGATTTTGTATTTGTGTTGCATTGTGCAGAAGCCCCTAATTGCCCTGGAACTATTTAGCTTTTTATTTACTGGCCATGGAGTGCCTACTATGTGATCAGGGCTCTACAAATATGAGTATAGCCTCGTCATTAAGGTGCTAACGTGTATGATATGCCTCTCACATACATAAATATTGCACGCACATACAACACACATAATCCCATTCCCTCACGACCCCTGGAGAGTGAGTTCTGCACTTTGGTGGGTAAACTATCCTGCTAAGAGAAAGTGTAGGGAAGGAAAAAATAATTTTCTCTCTACCCTTAGTTCTTGGTTGGAATAGACTCCCATAACCAAAGGCATATTGACAAGAGAAAAACAAGCAGAAGTTTATTAACATGTACGTTTCATATATGTACGGGGGATAGGAAAAATGAGTACTTCACAGAGAGGTGGCTTTAAATTCAGGCTTATATAGCCTCTTCAACGAAGAGCAGTAAATTTTAGAGAAGTGACAAGAGAAAGGAAAAGAACTTTGAGTCTCTAGGGACAGCAAATTGTGGGAAGGCAAATACAGCCATGCACCGCTTAGCGACAGAGACACATTCTGAGAAATGCGTGGTGAGGAGATTTAGTCACCGTGTGAACGTCACAGAGTGCACTTAAACGAACCTAGGTGGTGTCGTCTCCTGCACACCTGGGCCACATGGCAGAGCCTGTCACTCCTAGGCTATAAACCTGTACAGTGTGTTACTGTGCTGAGTACTGTCGGCAATTGTAACCCAGTGGTAAATATTTGTGTATCTAAACATATCTGAACATAAAAAAGGCACAGTAAAAATAGCATATAAAAGATTTTTCCTAATAATGGTACATCTGTATAACACAGCTCCCTTAAGGTGCTATGGAACCTTCTGCAGTGCCCGCCTGTGTATGGTAGATAAAGGCTAGCTAGGGAAGTGTCGTGGAGATTCCTCCAGTGGTCTCCAGAAAAGTGATCCTTATCCCTATCCTCTCACTATAAAGATCCAAAATTGTTTTAGGCCACGATCAACCTTTGTCCTTCCTGGCAGAGGGGAGGAGGGACACCTGTGTCTTTGTAAATGTGCGCCCGCCCTGCCATTAGGCAAATGTGGAAGGGCAGTGAGCTTGTCTTGTGTTTGTTTCTTCTCAGTTGCCTTCAGCTCAAAATAACCCTCATGCCAACCAGGCATCTTTTGGGATGGCATATTCTGGTCTCCTACAGAAAGTAACAGTGGCCTAGGATTGTCCTAGCACCTCCCCAACACCCAATTTACAGGAGAAGTAGGAAGGATGGGAAAATGAGGCTTTTGTAACCTGATCGACCTTTCTCTGGGCTTGGAGGGTCTGTGAACTCAAAGTGAATTTTGTTTTGTTTTCAACTGTGCGACAGTGATATGCGCCTGACTAATTTAACTGAATTAACTGGCAAACCCGGTTTGCTTGTTTTCCCGAGGGCAATGGGCGGGCCCTGGGTATGAGGAGGGGAGTCAGAACGCCTAGCTCTCTGTTCATTTTTTCCTAGGGCGTCTGTTCATTTTTTCCTAGGGCGTCGAAGCGCATCCTGGTGACTATTCTGGAAGTCGGTTGACATGGCTCGCCTCATCCCTGCCACCGATACCTGGCCAGGCCCAGTGGTCCTCAGGGCCACTGCACGGTCACCTGGACCGATGCCTCTCCCCGCTGTGACCTGGAACTGTGCTGGCCAGAGGGCCTGCGCCTTCCTTCCCGGGGCCCCACTCCCCCGCGTCCAAGGAGCCGCCCTCCGCCGCTTCTCCCACCCCTCCTCCGTTTCTAACGCCGATTTTCTAATTAGCCTAAGTCACGACAGATGGTGTTGTGGGGCTGATTAATACACACGATGCCAGGGCGCCGCAGCACCTGAGGTGGGCATCCATCAGGACGGCCTCCAGCCTCGGCTGCGACGCTCGCTGGGATCGCCAATAAATTGAAAGGAAAGGAATAAAAGCGGTGGGGAGGGGGCGAGAAAAGGGAAAGAGAAAGGAAGAGATAGAGAGAGAGAACCAATATTTCAGATGCTGCAACCTTTTTTTTAAGTGTTTTATTTTAATTGTTATGTTAATCTTTGAAAATCCGTCTCAATGCACAGCTTAAAGGAAGACAGGACTGTTCGCACCCTGCTCCCCAGACCACTGCCTCCCGCCCTGTTTAGGGGCCGGCGATCTGCCCCGCTCCTCCCGCGTACGAAGGCAGGGCCCTGCCTCTACTGCGGAACAGAGGGGAAGGAACAAAGTGACCACCGCCCTCCAGACTGCTCCTGGCTTCTTCCCAGCTATGGTCAGAACCGTGCCTCCATCCCAGCCACGACTCTGACCTTTGATAGGCTCTTCCTCCCTTCCCAATTTGATGCCAAAAGTTGTGATGATTCTCTTCATGCACAGCAGGCAACCTGTGCAGCTGGACAGGTGCGCTCATTTCCCCTGCGGGTTCCCTGGCTCTCGCCCCCCTCCCCCCACCCATCCCGCCTCTCCCAACAGCCCCTTCCCCACTTGCTGCACCCACACAACTCTTCCCGCTCCCTCCCTCCCCCCGTATTTGCAGCATGACTCATTCATTTTTCCAGTGCAGAACTTAATTCACCTGTTCATAAAACAAACACTGGTGAACACCTATCATGTCAAATTCTGGGCTGGGTGTATCCCCAGGTTGGTAAGTGGTAGGGTAGAGCTGTCACCAGCTCGAACCGTGGAGGGGATGCCTGTGGATTCAGAGTCCTGTCGCTCTAGCTGTGCACAGGTCGGTGAATCACATGAACTGCGCTGTCTCCCAGCCTTCCCTTCCCTCCTCTGCCCACTGCCTGGGAACCAGAACACTCCAGTGTGAGCCTGGGTTCCAGGTGACCTTGAACAAGTTATTTAAACCTTTTTAACCTCAATTTGCTCCTCTGTAAAATGGGCATCTGCTAACATGTATCTGATAAGGCTGCTCTTACTAGTAAAGGTGATGGCGCTTGCTAAATATGAAATCTTTAAAGATGATTTGAGTTTTCTTGAAGTTCAAAGTTGCCCCATTTGTGAAAATATCTTAAGCACCACTCCCTCGTCCTTCATCTCCCCCTTGTAGCAGAGCTATATATATTATCTTAGTCTGTGTGATTTTGTTTTCTTCCTCCTCCTCCTCCTTTCTCTCCATCTTTGTATTATTATTATTATTAGCCAAAGCCCACACGTTGCAGATTAATTATAATTTAAGCAGAGACCCAGGAGAGGCAAAGGAGGTGGAATAGGTGAAGAGACAGAGGCAGCAGCCAGTCAAGGGTGGGAATCAGATGGGCGCCAAGTTATTAGACGTGAATACCCTTAAAAGAAGCCAACTTGAACGTTCTTTGGGACAACTTAGCCGCAGTAAGAATGGTGCATTATTCCTGCCCTGGCTTTCAGCCAGACCAGCCCTGTTAAGTGCGGTCAGTCTCTCTCACTGAACTTGGCATCTGGAAATAGAGCTAAACCTCTTCAACAGCAGGAAGAGTTTCCCTCTGCCCACTAAACTATTTGCAAAAGAAAATAAAGAATGAGAAATATAAGTATTGGAAGATCATATAATAAATAATAGTAATAAAAAATGCAGTCCTCTTCTGGTCCATGCCTGCATGCAGCTTCTGTGCCCCCCTTCCTCCAGCCATAGGGTGGCTGTGTGCACTTTGCTTCCCATGCCAAGGTGAGGGGTGGCAGGGTCAGCTCCTTCTGTACTCACCAAGCTGTTTGGGTGTTGGTCTGCACCGACCATGAGCGGGTACCTTTTCACATTCACACAAAGGCATCACAGTGTGAGCTTTTGTTAGCCCACTCTTTCTCCATTGTTTTATGGAGAAAGCCCTTCAGAAACTACTTTCTCCTTGCATACTCCTGACATAAACCATCTGGATACTAGTCCATTGTTTTCTCCCTTCCAGGCATTGCATGTGGTGGAGAAAGTGTAACCATTTAGAGTTCAGATCAAGTCCCACATCTGCCACTTTTCATCCAAATGACCTTGAATAAATGACATACCTTCCCTGAACTCCACTTTGCCCATCCACAAAATGGGCACAGCAATTCATGAACGATTGTCTAAGAATTAGAACTAGTACAATTTACATACTTGGCACAAAATGAGTATAGATATGTAGTCAGCAAATCATCAGGAAGAGAAAAATGCCTTTCTTCAAGTCTCTGGGAAAACAAAACAAAATGAAACTTTTGTGCCTGGCTCCTAACTTAAACTATACCCAACTGGAGTAAGTTTTTAAAAACTATCTTTGCAGCTCACGTTAAAGTAATCTGAATGTACAAAAATACAGATTTACCAAACAGAAATATGTTTCATCCACTTCTTATTCCCTCTTTATAAATATACAAACAATCTTACCACATTGAAAGAAGGATTCAATTTGCAGTTCCTTGATTTGTTTATTGCTTTCCAAGGGAAACATATAGCTCGTAATTAAGTATACTTCTAGATTTCGGATGTGGGCATGTCCCTTACAGAATTGAATATTACTAACAATAACAAAAGTAAAGTGTCTGAAAATGACAAATAAATCAGAGACCCAGAAACAAAAACAATTAATTAAGCAGTATATCACCAGGAGAACCTAGAGCCTAAGATGAAAAAATTAAGTCAATAAATTTTCAAAATGGGATCAGGGGCTGAGCATAGTGGCTTGTGTCTGCAATTCCAACACTTTGGGAGGCCAAAGCAGGAGGATTGTTTGAGGCCAGGAGTTCAAGATCAGCCTGGGCAACATAGTAAGACCCTATCTCTATGAAAAACATTTTTTAAAAATGAGCCTCAGGATTAATTTCTCTAGAGAGCAGACTGAAATGAAGAGCTCAGTTGAATTGATGAAATGTTAGAGATGAGAAGGACCTAGAGATGACAGGCGCAACCCGCTGAGTGGACAGATAGGAAAACTGAGGCCCAGGGAGTCACACAGTTTATTTAGTGGCATAGCTAGTGCCACAACCCAGGTTTCCTGACACCCGGGCCACTGGGGAAATCTCTATTTTGTCTATAGTGACATTAGGTATTTTCCTAAGAGACCCACCGTGATTCTGATGGTGTAGGAAAGAAATTTAGGCCTAGATCTCGTTGGCCTACACTTGTCCCGAATATGCCCTATAAGAACAGCCCTAATAGAGGAGACAATGTGTATGTTGGAGAGGACACTACCTGGGAGATGGGCCCACTCTCTGGTTTTCTGTGTGGCCCATCATGCCTCCATGCTAATATGGTGCCTGGTATATGGCCTATGCCAGGAATTCAATAAATCTTGACTGAATGAACAATTTCAATTTTGAATATACACTTTCAAATCTTGTTAGTTTAAACAATGCAATGATCATGACCTTGGACTACCTAGCAAAGAAAGAGACCAAGAAGAGGGGTCGTTACAGCCTGAGTAGAAAGAGCTGGGGCTGGGTAGCAGGAAGAGCAGGTTTCCAATCCCGGCTTCAGCACCCACCTGCCCAACGACCAGGATAACTCCTTACTTGCTGTTTTTGAACTTTGGTTTTCACAACTGTAGAATGGAATAAAATGTCTATTTCATAGAGCTTTATGAATATTACATGATAATATTTATTGACTGCTTGATGCTGTACCTGGCATACACTAGGAGCTCAGCAAATAATAAGTTAGATAAAAAGAGAGGGAGACATTGTGGAAATGGGGGTTCTTTTGGGTTTAAAAGTGTGGTGTGCAGAGAAGTAGCCCCGTCTGACAAGCTCATGTTCTGGCAAACTGTGGCTGCATCTCCACATCAACTCAAACCTGCATGTTAGCCTCTGGGCTTGGTAGGAGGCGGTCTCCAGTCCCAGCCATATCGGACTCTTTTTTGTTTGCAGGTTTGGGTGCTCTACCTGCTCAGTCTCTGAACATACACACACAGGGGAACTGAACCAAGGTGAGGCTCAGGGCCAGTCCTCCGGTCCCAGAGGGACAGCTGTGTCTCCATCCTCGAAGCACAATCTTGGTCTGGGATCAAGGCCCTAAAGCCACTTGTCTCCACGAGGGCTCAGGCCAGGAGAGGCTTGGGGGAAAGACTACCGCGCCAGAGCTCTGCTCAGAGGCCAGGCCCATGGGGGCAAGCCTCCAAGTAGCTTGGTGCTTCTTTCCCAGGGTGACCAGGGTAAAGCCCAAGCCACTAACCCCACCGTAACCCCATCCTACTCACACTCCCAGGTGCCATCTTCTGCAACTGCTTGAATCATTTTCCCATTTAGGAATATGGTTCAAACAATCAATTTGAAATTGAAACAGAATTTGCAGGAGTGAGTCTGCAGGGAGAGCCCATCAGAAGAGTGGTACTTATGCAGCTATGAGCTGGCAAAGCCAACCGCCACGCACAAGTATGCTGAGGAATGGCGCGAACCAGGGCTGCAAATGTACCCG
The DNA here is from genome assembly GCA_963575035.1 of Avahi laniger. NCBI lineage: Eukaryota > Metazoa > Chordata > Mammalia > Primates > Indriidae > Avahi > Avahi laniger. The sequence goes on from CAUYSK010076078.1 coordinate 18,032, forward strand.
CCTGACCCCAGAAGCCACAGTGTCTTTGTGTCCCATGTCTCTTTGGTGCTTTACAGGTTGTTCATGGACCCATTTGCACCTTAGGAAAGCATGATGCTTTCAGGCAATATTATTTCCATTTTACTGTGAAAAAACCTGATGTTCAAAAGTAAAGTGACTTGCCCAAGGTCACAAATGGCAGAGCAGATGGCAAAACTGGACCTAGAGCCAATGTCTGTTGGCTGCTGTTATCCCAGGGCTCTTGATGCTATTCCAGTCCCTTCATGGAGGGTCCCCTGGAGCCCATAACCGTGAAAGTTGAAAAGAACATTTACATTGCTGGACTGTCTTCAGTGAAACAAGCCTCAAAAATTCCTTTCCAGTTGGCCTGCTTCTGAAATTGTGCCTGTGGCCCCTTGAGTTCCTTGCGTGGTTTCTCTTGTCTCTGTGGCCTCTCCTGGGAAGGAGGCTATTGAAAAGTGGAGCAAGGGTGCTTGTTTCTCCCTCTGAGCAGCCGGGGAAGAGCCCCCTCCTTCTAACAGAATGGCTGCAGCAGGTGCTATGGTCTGAATGTCTGTGTCCACCCAACAATTCCTGTGTTGAAACTTAACTTCAAAGGTGATATTGTCAGGATGTAGGGCCTTGGCGAGGTGATTAGGTTGTGGGGGCAGAGTCTTTGTGAATGAGATTAGTGCCCCTGTATTAATAAAAGAGGCCTAAGAGAGACCCCTCGTCCCTTCCGCCATGTAAGGACACAGTGAGAAGGTGGCACCTATGAAACAGAAAGCAGGCCTTCACCAGACACCAAATCTGCCAGGGCCTTGATCTTGTACTTCCCAGCCTCCAGAACTCCAGAAATACACGGTCTATGGTATTTTGTTAGAGAAGCCTGAATGGACTAAGACAGCA
>CAUYSK010076079.1:0-10536 GCA_963575035.1 Avahi laniger
CAATGTGCACCACCCAAATGATGGACATAATTGAAACTCGGACTTAGGGAGGGAGGTGGGGGCAAGGGCAACATATGTAACAGAAACATCTGTACCCCCATAATATGCTGAAATAAATAAAAAAAATTAAAAAAAAAATAATGTATAGTGTTGCTGTAAGGGTAATAAATGAAATGAAGCAACAAAGCATTCGCCTTTCTGACACAGAGAACATTCGACAACCAGCAGCTGTTAGGATTGTTGTTACTATTATTATTGTAATTATCATTATATCTATCTCCAGGGTGGCTAAATATGTCTGCAGCTCAGCAAGACTGACATGAAAACACCCACGAGGAGCAATCAGTGTATGGATTTTAATGGAAACCATGGAAATGAATGGGATCACCAAGGAGACTGAATAAATATCAATAGAAACAAAAAAAGAGACCAAGACAGAACACTGGAGAATACCACGTATAAGGGGCAGCTAGAAGAGTTGAAAAAGAAAAAGTACAAGAGTTAAGAAGGCAATCAAAAGAAAGTATCCAAAAAAGTATAGGAAGGAATTTCAAGATCTGTCAAACACTGCAGAGAGGTCAAGCTAAATGAGGATTGAAAAGTGTCCATTAGACATGGTTTACTCACTGGTGACCTCAGCGAGCACAGAGATGCACTGAGGCTGACTCCAAATATCCAGATCTTTGTTTATGAATTGTTTCAAAAAGATGGAGCAGTAACAGGAAGAAACACACAAATCCCCAGAAGTTCCACAGACTCTTCACAAGTTGTTCAGTTTTAGCTCAAAATCACTTGTGAATATTTAGCCACATTTAATTAGAACCGGACACTCCAGTGACTACAGCATTTCTCTTACGTCAGCAAGAAGGCAATCAATGAGCTGACTATTAACAACCACTTTAGGCCTCCAGTGGCTCTGACCCTCTAAGCAGAGGCTTATTGTTTTAGGAAAAAACATAACAGTAAAAACAAAAGGCAGAAATCAGCTCTCATCCATGCTGAAGCTACATATTATTTTCACCATGCTTTAACATAAATATTAAATATATTTATATAATGATAATATACATATCTCATTTCTGTCAAACAATACTGTATGCATATGTAGTTACTCAAAGTGTGTCATTTTATTGCCATGGGGTAAAGTCAAGGTCTCCTCCTCCTCCAATTATCACTATTGCCTTATAGCCATCATTTCACTGGGAGGGGAGATCACAGGAGCTAAGGATATTAATGAACTGAGTCATTCACACATTTTTTGAATCATGTGAGAACCTAGTATAAAATTAGTCATTACTGTAACCGAACCAAGACTCAGATAGATTTACTCTCTCCAAAACAGCCACTGTTAGATGTTTGGCTCCCAAAATAATATTATATATACCAATGATTACATTCGGAAGTGACATAGCCTTTAGAAGTTTATTACTGGCACATACCAGTGATAAGCAATTTGTCTTGTGTTCTGCTTAGTACACTAAGTATTCCAACTTCTAATTCACAGTCAGCTTGACCTAAGGTTACGGCACCTCCTTTCATACTAGACATACAGAGGGAATTGCCACAACTGGTCCTAGAACATTCATTCAACAAATATTTACTGAGACCCAATTGGGTGCCGAACATTATGTGAAGCACTGAGACATTTAGGGAAGTTGGCCCAAGCTTGTGACACACCACCAACCCAACTGGTCATATACAGGGTAAATTTATATACCCTGTCTCCACCTGCCAACACTGTCTCCACCTTTATATAGCAAAAAAGCTTGGTAAAGTTTTTATTGAAAGTAATATCCAAACTGAGAATCACTATGCTTTTACTGGGCATAACCCAATTGCATGTACACATGGAGACACACTCTATTTTCTACAGAGTTGCTATATTGCCTTTGTCCTCTTTACAAAAAAAAAAAAAAAAACACACACACTAATGATGACCAGCATGGATTATACTCCTTCATCTTCTGCCAGTTTCTGTTGTCAATTGCATAACCTACACTGAACTCGGTTGGACCAAATTAGTTGAGTGCGTTTCCTAGTATCATTATTTAGCATGGGTTTGACTTCTGACAAAACACTTAAGAGAGTATACTTCCTTGCTGGGCATTATGACACATCAAGTGGGCTTTATGGTTTGTCAAGTTGTTGTAGTAATACACCAGTACTGAGCAGCAGCCAAGCAGGCATGGCAATACCTTTCCGTCTTCAAGCCTTTCAGAAAAATTTTGAAAATGAATAAGCTTAAACATATGTGAGTGTTATGGTCTAGTCCTAATGGGCCAGTTCTATTAGAATAGACAGTTGTCCAACAGATGGCAGCTGACTGAGGCAACCTGCCATCTATGTGCATCTGTTACTGAACATTTATGCTGTTTGAAAATTACTCCAATAAATTTCTCATGGCACCATGCCTGCTATAAGGTTATGACCATCCAGAATCACTTATTAACACAGAATATAGTATTAGGATTTCATATTGGGGGAGAAGAAAACAAACTGACTTTACCTCTCTGGATTTTTTCTTTTTGTTTCATTTTACTTTGTTTTGGCAGAATTCATAGAAACACACATTATTTATTCATCCATTCAATAAATATTTACTAAATATCTACCATACATAGGAACTGTGCTAAGCATTGGAGAGTCAACAGTAAACAAGACTAAGTTGGTCCCTCTTGTTCTAGGGGGAGTTTTGGATCCAGTGGGAGAGTAAGTACTAACCAAACACTCAAACAAACTGTGAAACTATGAAAAGTGCTGTGAAGGAAATGATATCAGATGCTGGGAGAACATACGACAACATAAATATTGAGGACAGCATTTCACAGGCACTCTTTTTAACAGACCTCAATCTAAACACAGGTCATACTAAGGGCAAGGTGAGGTGAGGATTATTATTGTTGTCATTAACAAACACTTTGTGCTTGCACAGCACCTTCTGTCTGAGTGGTTCAAAACCTTATATACACAAAAGTATCATTATCCAAATTTCACAGATCTGAGGAACAGGGAGCTCACAGTAGTTAAGCGTCTTGCCCAAGGTTATAGTGAGTCAGTAACAGTCAGTTTCAACTCATTCAAACACCCTTTCAACTTAAATATTTTGCTTTGCAAGTGCCTCCAAGTAACGACTCCGAATGAACTTGTATACCTCATTGTAATTTTATGAAAGCATACATGATTGCAGACACACATCCTAATCTTTAGTGGTCCATCCGTCAGTTCTTATATAGAAAGACACTTATGCTGAATTTGAAATTGCCCTTCCTGTCCCCTGTGCCTCTGCCCTCCACTGAATGATTAAATGCCTTTTTCATCATCATGGTATCTCACTCCAGAGCCCACAGTAAAAGAGTGCAACGATAGGTTGATACTAACAAGATCTACTGTTCTTACGATGTACCCCATCATCCAGAAGATGATCTTACAGAGTGCTGGAATGGTCTATTGAAGATTCAGTTCCACTGCTACCTCATGAGGTTAGGTAGTGTCCCACAGGATGCTCAGAACCAGTGAATAATATGGCATTGTTTCTCCCATGGCCCAGGAACCAAGGGACACATGAAGAACTGGTGACATATCTTCTCCTCCCCCTCCAACACACCTAATGACCAACTTGCAATTTTTTCCCCATCACTGCAACTCTGGTTCTGCTGGTTTAACAGTCTCAGCACCCAAGCAAAGAATGATTTCATCAAGGGACTCAACAATGCCTCCACTGCTATGCAAGCTTAAACTGCAACCTAGCAATTCTGAGCTCCTCTTGATACTGAACAGACAGACAAGAAGGGAGGTTGCAGAATTGCTTGGGGTAATGAATCTTGAGTATCGAGGGTAAAGGGGACTGCTGCTACAGAGTGAGAAAAGAGAGGTATGTATCTGGAACTTGGAACACCTCCTGGTTTTGCCACATCCAGCAGTAAAAGACAATGGAACACAGAAAGATCTCCATACAGGTAGGACCACCAATGACTCAGATCCCCCAGAAATGAAAACCTAGGTGTTGCAGTCAAATAAAAATCTACAATCAGCTGAGAGTTGGCTCAGAGTAAAAAGAACAAAAGAACACGGAATGGATAGTGGAGAAAAGGACTTAAAAATACTAACTTTGGGTTCAGGATCAATAGCAAAAGCTAAGATTGAGGTATCTACTCACAGTTACTCTGTGGTTTGATATAAACATATTTATGTTTTTAACTAATTTCACCTTCTCCTTTTCTCCTAATATTTTATAAAAATAAGTTGGTAGTTCACTACATACAGCATACCATAAGGGAATATTAACAAAAGTAATAAGCTCAGCCAAGATATCCTGGACTGGGACACAGTAACTGGTAAGATATTGTAAATTGTATTATTTTCCCTTTTACGGAGAAGGAGAACACATTTTCCACTTTTACAAAAGATAGCTGCAACATGTCAGGAGGGAGCATTTTGTTGTTGTTGTCACTGTTTTTGTAAACCTAAGCCTGGAAGAAAAGTGTGTATAGAGATTGAACAGTCAAGCTCACTTGTCTAGAATTTTTTGAACACCTTTCCTAAGTTTGGGCAATTTCTCACCTTAGGAGTGATACTTCACTGGGTAAGAACCAGAAATTCGCCTTCTCAGCCTTCCTGGCAACAAGAATACAGCCATGTTGCCTCACCCTTTACCTGTGGGACTTTAATTCTTGAGAATGACATGAGGGAGGTGCAGCATAGAAGGTGTCAGCACATACTCTGGAACTAGAAACTAGATAACCTGGGGATTTAACTATTAGATCCCAGTTTTACCTTCAACTAGCTGTATAATCTTGGACAAATTACTTAACCTCTCAGAAAATCAGTTTCTTAATCTATAATTCCACTTAACCCAAGGGTTGTCATAGCATTAAAGGAATGAATGTATGTACAGAATTTAAACTTTTAAAATCCAATACAGTAGCCACTATTCACATGTGGTCATTTAAATCTACATTAATTAAATAAAATAAAAAATTGAGTTCCTCGGTCACACTGCCACATTTCAAGTGCTCAATACCTACACATGGTTAGTGATTACCATTCTGGACAGTACAGACATAGAACATTTCCATCACTGTAGGAAGTTCCACTGGAAAGCACTGACTTAGAGAATACTTCCTGCCACTCAGGAAGCACTCAAATGATAATTGCTGCTATTATAATTACTGGTATTCTTACGATCACATTATCATCATCATCATCATTATTATTATATCAAGTTTAAGATGTAGACAAATGTAAAATCTGGTGGAGGAGATAGATAAGTAAGAAGTAATTTTTAAAACTTTGATAAGTTTTAGCAGTTTAATAAGAATTTTAACAGCAGTATCAGTAGCAGCAGCTGCCCTCAATTAATTACTTATTATTACAAGGTACCAAGTTAAGCATTTCATATGGATCATTTTATTTAATATCTCCAAAACAAACAACAAAAGAGGTAAGATCTAATACATTCTCTATGACAGATTAGGAAACTGAGGCTAAGGAGTGGCCAAAGAGCTCACTGTTGGAGCTGGGACTCACTGCATTGGCAGATCTTTTAAATCACTAAGTCCATGACATAACTACTACCCTAGACTTCACCAACTATTTGCTGAGAGCCTACTAGGTGCCACTCATGGCTGTAGATGCTGGGAATACAGCAGTAAACACAAGAGACCAAGTCTCTGCCCTCGTAGGGTTTGCATTCTAGTTGAGTAGAGGAATAATAAAAACACATATAATTAGCCACATGTAGTAAGTGCTATAGAGAACAATTAAACGGGATGGGAACAGGTGAGCTCTTCTATGATAGACAGTCGAGGAAGCCTTCACTGAAAAGATGACATCTGAACCGAGACCTGAAGAAAATAAGGGAGTGAGCTCACACAGTTATAGTCAGAGTAAAAAAATGAGGGACAGGGGTAGTGGTCAGAGATGAGGTCAGAAGTAAGGGCAGAGTGTGAAGTGGGACAAATGATGGAGACTGTTAGCCTTTACTCTGAGAGAGATGGGAAGGTTTTGAGCAGAGTGAGAAGATCTGATTTTCTTTTAGGATCCTTCTAGCTGTTATGATAAGACCGGATTTCAGAGGAGGAGGAGCAGAAGCAAGAGACCAGTCAGTAGGCTTTTGCAGCCGTCTAGGCAAAAGGTAACGAGAGGGCATGGATTAAGATGAGAGTGGTAGAAACAGTGAGAAGTAGTCTATTTCTAAATACATTTTGAAGGTAGAAGTAATAGAGTGTATTGATGGACTGGATACGGGCTGTGAAACAATTAAGGGACTAAGGACAACTCTGGTTTTTAGCCTGATTAAATGAAATAGGACAGCTGCCATTTTCTGAGATAGGTAAGTCTAAAGGAACAGCTGGTTTGGGAGAAAAACAATCAAGAGTTTAGTTTTGGAGGGTTAAATGTGCAATGCCTTTGGGAATGAAATGAAGTGGAAATGAAAAGAAGACAGTTGTATATCTGAGACACAGTTTTAGAGAAGACTGGGTTACAGCTACAAATGCTACGAAAAATGATTAAGTGCCTAATGTTACGGGAGCACATGAGACTAATCCACTTGGCAACCAGAGATGGGATGATGTCAGGGACGGCTGTTAGAAAGGAGCTAAACTCAGTTTGTAAAGGGGAAGAAAGAGCCGTTTGAAAGTGAAAGAACAGCACACTCCCTTAGAATGTGCTAAGGCCAAAGACAAGAGAACATTCCGAGAATTAGCATAAAAGAATAGTAGAAAATTAGACTAGAGAGGTAAGCAGAAGTATATACCATGTAAAGAAGTTTGAAGTCAATCCTGAGAGTAATAAAGAATAACTGAAGCAGGTAAAGTTGTGGAAAAGGAAGGCAAAATAATAGAATTTTTACTTTAGATAGATCTTGTGGGCTACTAGATAAGAAACACAGTAGAAGAAAGCAACTGCATGTAGCAAATGTGCCTTAAGAGATAGAAGATTGTGAAAATGGGAATGGAGGTAGGTGAATTAATTTGAGAATCAGTAAATTTGGGAGATGGATTGTGAGATATGAGGAGGTAGGAGGAGTAAGGACAACAACCAGATTTCTGATGTGAGAAACCAGGTGGATGATATTGCCATTTACTAAGTTATAGAATCCCAGGAGAAAATCAAGGGGAAAACTCCACGCTGGGATGTTGAATGTAAGGTGCCTATAGCACATTGAAGTAGAGAACATCCGATATATCATTGAGTTCATGTGTGTAGTTCTCAGATGAGAAATCTGGAATGGAAACAAAGATGGGGGACTCAGCAGCATAAAGACAGTAACTTTAAGTCCTGAGGACAGATCCTATTTCTCCGCAGGAGTGTGTGGTGTGAGAAGAGAGTCAAAGAACAGGGAGGAATACTAAGATTTAACAGGTGAAGAGATGAAGTAGGATCTACCAAAGAGATTATGAAGGAGTGACCAGAAGCTAGGAGAAGAAATAGATGTGTACAGTCGTGAAGTCAAGGCAACATAACATTCAGGAAGGAAGGACTAGTTATCAATAGCAGAGAAGTCAAATAAGAGAACAATGAACAATATCCTCTGGATTTGTTATTAGGCGTGTAACTCTGGGGAAGTCATGTAACTGTCACCCTTAACTTCCTCATCCACACAAAAATGCTCTATTACCCACATACCTGGTTAAGGTAAGAATACATGCAAGTGTGTACAAAGCACCTCATACAGCGTGAGACACACTAGGCACTACAAATATGCTCAATGTTTGTTACCACATATCTTAGGTATGTCAGGCAGGCAGGACAAAGTAACAAAGAAAACAAGGGTTGAAAGTATGAAACTATGTCTACGGTCTGAATGTTGTTCTCCCCGCCCCGAAATTCATATGTTGAAATCCAAACTCCCCAGATGATGATATTAAGAGATGGGGCCTCTCGGAGGGGATTAAGGCATGAAGTTGAGCCCTCATGAGTGGGGTTAGTGTCCTTATAAAAGAGGCCCTTGGGAGCTTGTTTGTTGCTTTCACCTTGTGAGGACACAGCCTGAAGGTACCATCTATGAACCGGAAAGCAGGTCCTCACCAGACACTGAACATGCCAGCACTTTGATCTTGGACTTCTCAGACTCCAGAATTGTAAGTAATAAATGTCTGTTGTTTCTAAGGTACCCAGTTTATGGTATTTTGTTATACCAGCCCAAATGGACTAAGACAAATGTCCACAGGGCACAACAGGCACTTTGAAAAAGAACAACCGGGAGAAAAAACTACAGTCTTCTTTTTCTTCTACCTTTTTTCCAATGTTTCCTTTCTCCCTCCTTCTCTGCAGCTTATAATGAAAAATTCCCAAGAGCTTGTCAAAAAGGCCTATTTAAGCATATCTTTGCGTATACATAGAGAACTGGGTTTTGCTGCCATTCGCCACAAGCATCATGAGCTCGTAATGTAGACATTATGCTCTTAAGAAGAGGCAGCTTAAACTCATGAGCAGTACACAAACAAATGCTCAGTAGAAATTAAACCTATTGATTAGTGATTTAAAAATTCTTCCAACAGGCTTTGAAATGATAAGCCATGTAATATTTATCAAATAGAATATCTTAACTACATGACTAAGGAGATCTTTGAACACCAAACTGACTTTCGGCTTAGTTTCTACACTGGCAAATGACAGTCACAGAGAAGTTTCCCAGATGGCATTCAACATATACTTTCCTATCAAGAATTAAAGTTCTATCTACCTTTTCTTATTCTCACCTCCTCAAAGACATGGGAGTGTGTGGAACTGAGAAAACTCCAATGCCTGCATTTCTAATACAGGAAACAAATGTTTCCTAAAATAAACAATATTTTCCTGAGAGAAAAATAAACAAATTCCACTATTGTTTTCATATCTAGTCTAAACTATTCCTATCCCTTTAGCATAATTTCTTCCATAGCCTCTTTGTTTTAGGATTGACTTTACAATTTTTTGAATGCAAGTCTCAATACACAAAGCATATATTACATTTCCTTCTCTAACTGCTTATTCTGTGTTACAACAAATTCAAGGCTCCTAGCAATCAAAGTCCTAACTAATGAGGATCTCAACCTTCTTATACACATTTAGATCAACTTCTCTTTATTTCACAGCTCAGTAGTGGTTGGTGATACCGAAGGTTATCTGGTGGTGAAGAGCCATCTTGCACAAGAATCTAAACAATGAACTTCTGAAGGTATGGTGAAAGAAGTATGTCTTGCTGCAGTCTTTGCGTGAGAGTATACAGGCAATGGTGTGGGAGAGAGTAGGAAGAATACACACACTTGGTGCTACCCATCCTGAAGAATGCAAAAGACTTGGGAGGAGAATGGAACAGTGCTGAGTTTCTTGGAAGTCCTTTCTTTTTGAGCATTCTGAAGTAATAAGACCAGCCTTCCACACCTGGCACTGCTGGGAGCACCCAAGCTACATGGTGGCTGAGGTGAAGCCTGTTCTCTTCCATTCTCCATGTCTTCCCTGGGTCCTCTAACCAAAAGAACTAATTCATCATTTTTGTTGTAACCAAAAAGAAAGGAAAATATGAATTGCTTTCTTCCTTCTGTTCTTGCTAAATATCCATCAAAAAACCTACTTAGTATGACTATAGTAACTGAAAAGATAAGCAAAATATCTGTTTTTAGAATTATACATTTTTCTTTAAATCTGTGGCTAACTTCTAAAGTGTCATGAGGTTTCTAATAAACAGTCTGATTTCAAATTCCTTGTCTTTATACTATACTGCATCTCTACAGCACAGAATGAGGGTAATCCAAGGATAGGAGGCTGAATCTTTCCCCTTAGTGATCACATACATCTCATACAACAAAATAAAGACTATGGAATTACTAATATCCCGGCAGTTTATTAATGCTTCTTAACCTTTACCTGCTCCACCTACTCCAATCTAGCAGCCTATCAAATTCTCTGATGTTGCCTTCTCTATAATTATAATATGGCTTTCTGATATTTGAAACTACTTCCCACTAACAGAGCTATGCTATTTGCTGTCTAATTCTCCTCCTATAAAAAAGATTTCCAGACTAAATATAAATGAATTCTATCCATCACCAACCTAATAAAAAGCCACTGTATTACAGAAAATTTATAAGAAGAAACAAAACAGCCAAAGTTAGATACTTCATAACCTATAGAGACTTTTTAAAATAATGTATATAATTTGATTCTCATTGGTTAGAGAAATTAAATAACTTTTATGAACCAAATCCCAATAGGTGATGCAGTGCTGAGACTATAGGGTGGCCGCCAAGTCAGGAAACAGATGATACCATATCATAATGCACTATAAGATACTATAACTAAACTACTGTGCTTCCAGACTTGGCAGCCTGTAAAACCCAGATCTTCCAGCTGTTTTTTTTTTTTTTTTGAGACAGAGTCTCGCTTTATTGCCCAGGCTAGAGTGAGTGCCGTGGCGTCAGCCTAGCTCACAGCAACCTCAGACTCCTGGGCTCAAGCGATCCTCCTGCCTCAGCCTCCTGAGTAGCTGGGACTACAGGCATGCGCCACCATGCCTGGCTAATTTTTTCTATATATATATATATATATATA
>CAUYSK010076080.1:0-29942 GCA_963575035.1 Avahi laniger
AAAGCTTTAAAGTCTTCTACTAAGAATTGCACTACAGATGAAGAATAAAATACCTTCCTTTATAGTAAGCTAGACCAACATCAAAGTGTATCAACCTCATACACTTGTTCTTAGATAAACCCTGACCTGAGAATAGATTCTCAATTCTATAGCAAATAAATCTTGAGTGTCCTGTGAAGGTTGGGATTCATATACAATTCTCTCTGAATTTTACCAGTCTTCTGTTTCATTTTACCTTGATTAGATCCATTTTAAGAGGCTGTTTTTTAGTGTTATTGAAGCTGATTATTATTAATATAAAAGCCAAAAATATTTAATTTCTCACATTTGTCCTTGCTCTATAATGGTAGACAAATCGAAAGGGGAATATTTGGTTTATATATAGCACCATAAGAATAATTCAGGATCATAAGAATAACGTCACTTATTTGAAAAATCACATTTTAAGATATTACTAAGGATTTTTCTTTATGATTAATTTGTTGTGTTGTATACTAAACATATTGTCACTTTAGAAACTATTTCCTTGAAAATTCACTTTTGGCCTTGTTTTCTAACTGAGGATTATAAGGATTATTTAAAATTCAGATTTAAAAATATAGTTCCTAATATAAATTAAGGCTCTGAGTTTATTCTGCAAGTAAGAAACTCAAATTCGTCATATAATTTTGTAATAATTTCCTTTGTCTTTTTATTAGAAAAACGCATCATTTTTACTGTTTTTAAGATATCCTATCACACATGCTTCTTGAATTTTGCACAAACTTTGTTACTTTTTTTCTAAGATTGGGAGATATGCTATTTTTGTTCTGCAATGAGTTTTCATGTGAGATTGAAAATAATTCTTTGATACTATATAAAGACCATCCAAAGCACATTTGCTTTCAATTGTATTTATAAGTAGGAGAGATGGATTCGCACTGATAATTTTCTTCATTCCTTGGAATAATGACATATACTATTAAACCTGAATTCTGTGACAGTCTGAATCAGACAAACAGAACTGAGTTCTGTGACATCGGAGATTGCTTATAAAAGCACATCTGGCCAGGCCATACTCCTGCTTAACATCTTTTAGTGACTTCCCATAGTTCTTTGAATAAAATCTCAGTTCTTACTATGTCCCAGAATACCCTCACTCACAGGGCCCAGGCCACCTCTCCTGTCTGAGTCCAGTCACTCTTCCCTTTGGTCACTGCTTTCCAGCCATAGGAGCCTTTCACCAGAGACCTGCATGCTGCCCCTTCAGCCTGGAATGCTATTCTCCCACTAAATCTGTCTTGGTAATAACTCTTTATTGTTCTGGTCTCAAATATAATTTTCTCATAGAAGCTTTTCTATAACTGCTTTCTCTCTAAAACTTAAATCAGGTTCCATGTTACACTTCATAATTGCATCCTTTACTTTTCCTTCATTGCACTTACAAGTTATAATTACATATTTGTTTGATTATTTGTTTAATGCCTGCCTCTCCCAATAGATTGTAAGCTTTGTGATTAAAGAAAGAGTTGGAGTCAGAGGAAAGACTTTATTATAATCAATATTTCACATTTTTGACAGGTAAATTAGACCCAAAATAACTCCCAGGGAGCAATATACATCCTGAAAAACATGAAATCAAGGAGAGGCTCTGTGTTGTAATACAGGAGGTACGCCAGACTGATTTTTCAGAAGCCTAATAGAGTGAGGTGGTGGTGGTGGTCATCATGGTGGGTTAGCTTTTACATGGAGAGAGTGCACCCTGACTATCTCACTATGTCATTTTGACCATGTCTCTTGAACGCTCTTAGCCTCAGTTTCCTCTTCTTTTTCTTTTTCCTAAAGTTCTGTGACTATAATATTGTCAACCTCAAACGAAAGAATTGACCAAGGCTTGGGCTTCAGCATTCTTTGGTCTCCAGAAGATGGGTTATAATTGAGAATCTTACCAAAGATTGTAGACAGAGCCAGGAATAGAGAGCTTTTGGGGGGAGCTGAGGGAAGACAGCAGTGAATGTAGGGGCTGGACAAGGGCTGGAGAAGGGGATACAACTAGAACAAAATTAAGTGACCTCTTTGGCCCCAAATTCATAATTAGTTATTTATCATTCACACCTCTTATTAGCCCTCTAGTCCTAAACCTCAACCCTCCTTTTTCTTACCAAATTTCATAGACACATTCTCAGGTATTCAGAAAAATAGCTAAGAATTCAAATGTAAAAGCTTATATTCTTTTCTTAAAAAAAAAACAAAAAACAAAAACCAACCAATAATTTCTCAAAACTATGAGTAATCCGTACCAAATTAGATTAGAAAAAATAAGTTTATTCTATTTTATTTATCAAAAACATAGAACACAGAATACTATGAACTGTAGCTGGGGTATTCTACATTCTAAATTCTATACTTGGCTTTTTAAAATCCTTTTTGTCTTGTCTTAGACTGAATGAAGCATTTGAGTCCAAACATGTACATTGCATAAGCTTTACACTGAAGGGTCAGGATTATTTTTAACTAATGTTTACAAAGGATCAGTGGACTGTATTCTATTGTTTATGTTACACATGAGAGAAATACAGTTTACATAGTCCTAAACACCCTCAGTCAGCCATCTGCAAATGGATTATGTACTTGAATATAAAAAAGTTCCTCACGCATTTAAATGTACTTGAGCTAAAACATTCTTTCCTCCTTGTTTCCTTCTGTCCCTGTCCCTAGCTTTCCTTCCTCTCTTTTGCTTATGCTATTAGTTCTACATGCTTTAACTAAAATTGATCTATATACAGACTGAAAGGTCAGGTGAACTTTTATTCTGAATTTCCATTAATCATACGTTTATAGTGACACAATTTTTTATGGTCAAAAGGTTATAATTTTGCTGATACAAAGCACATTAGTTTAACAGAAGCAAGCATAAGGAAATGGTTGAAATGTGCCAGGTTTTATTTTAACTGCTGATCCTTTACCATATTTTCTAAAACACTAGGTATCATTAGGCCAGCTTTTATGATCTTTGATTTGATCTCATAGTTCAACACAAGATTGCTGAAGGCTGACAGTATGACCCATGGGCATAAAAATAAGACTAATGAAATGAGTAAGCAGAAATCCTTACCTTTCATGCAGGGAAAGGGTCTAATAATTTTCTTGATCTGGTCATCTTTTTTCCTTTGGAAAATCCAAGGCGATAAGATAGTTGAAGAGGTCCCAGTGTGGATCAACTTTGCTTATACACTAATTTTGATCATTATTAGTACTTTCTGAGAAATTAAATTTTTATGACTAAAAAGCAAGTGACAATGAACAGCCTCGCTGCCTCCCCTTGTATTCCTGCCACTGTTTCCCCACACACCAGACCCTTTCACATCCTAGCATTTTGTATCTGTGCTTTCCTCTACCTGAGGTGTCCCTGTACCCTTCTTTATTTGATAGACTCGTGCTTACATGTCAAGACCCAACACAAATGTTACTTTCGAGCCTAGTTCCTCTGTCCTTTTTACTCCTGCAGCATTTTTTCCTATACCTTTGTCTTAGCAATTATCTATAATTTATTTGTTTTAATAATATGTTTCTCTCTGCTAAATATGAGCGCCTCCAGGTCTAAGATCTCATTCATCTTTGCATTCCCCATTCCCAACACAATGGCTGATAGGTGCATGATAGACAATCCATTGTTGTTGCTTCTTTTTTTTTTTTTTTAACTTCAGTAGATTTGGGGGCAGGGTACAAGTGTTTTTTTGTTTCATGGATGAATTGTATAATGCTGAAGTCAGGGCTTTCAGTGTACCCATCACCAGAAATTATTGTTGCTTCTATTGCATGAATTAAGCAACCAATTACACGAAATGTCTGACAGACAATCTTCTACTTTGAAACCAGTTATATTCCCAAAGTTAATTTTTAAATCAGTTGTTTTAGAACTCACAAAGCAATTTCCCACAGAAACAATGTTATAAATGTTATAAATGGTGGTTAGGCTCCCAGGCTAGCCCTCAAGAGTCTATTTAACCCATAATGTAGCTGAAACACTATGCAGTTGTAATGAAAAATAGCAGAAAACAACACTATTACAAATGTGCAGTGTTTTCATTACATTAAGTAAATACAATTCCTCTTCTGTGTAGAAACTGCAATCTAGGGCAAATTATACCAACAGGCAAACATAACATGATCTAGTGACAAGAGCAGGATAGCTGAACATAGGCCAAGTTTTTTCACTAACTTGCCTTATAAATTGTTTGACTTTACTATGCCTGAGTTTCTACATTTGTCCAGCCAACTTGGTGATTCTTGCCTGCTCACCCTGAAGAAAAAGTAAGATAATGTATTTAAGAACACATTGAAACATACAAAGCACTACATAAATGTAGTGTATATCATGACAAAGTATTGACAAACAAATGAAATTAAAGTGAATTATGAACTTTTAATGAAGTGAAAAATAAAGTAGCAGAGTTGCGGTTTAAACCTCAGTTGGCCTGACCCCAGAGCCTGGGAGCTGGTAACCACCATGTCATGCTTCCTTCACCGTGACCAACTCTAAAACACCTGAGTTCATCTCTCTGGGCCTTAGTTTCCTCTTGGGTAAAGCGACATGGTAGAATAGATGATCTTCCGATTCTTTTAATCTAGATGTCTGTATTTAATGCTATTTGGACAGACTGGTAACTTTGGTGACATCAAAAATGTCCCGGAGGGGTCATAATTATATGACTGAATTTCTTCAGTTTTCCCTTTTATGATTAGCTTACTTCAAGCACCACTTGCATACATTGTATCTGTACTACCTGATACACTGTTTTTTCCTTAGTCTGCTGAATATGTCCACTTTAAGACCAATTTGTTTCCCAGCGTCTGCCATCAAAATCTACATAGAAACTAACTTCCTTCACATAATATCTGCATTTCAACTTGCAGAATAGCAATCTTCTTGTTTCTAACTCAGAATTCTGCTTTCTCCCTTGAAGAGGAAAGTTTTCCTTCATAATTTGCCTAAGAATTTCTCACTTGATTCTGGTGCAGCAGATATATACTCCAGCAAACTGTCTAATCAAATTTTATTCTCTATTAGGAGCCATCTGTTTGCTGATGATGACTCTGTTTGTTTGTTATTTTAGTGCAATCCATTTTAGCTCCGTCGTCTGTTTTACCATACCACCTGCACTTCCCATTTTCCCAGCTTATTCCTTGCTTCCTCTTGTGTGGGTGAGGAAGGGGACAGGGTTTGGACAGCAGGACTCTGCTGTTCTCCAAACAAAATGCATAAGGCACAAATCCTTCTCTCTGCCTAACCAGAATGCCTCTCTCCTCAGGCGGTCCAGGCCCTCTTTATTTTCTACCCTATATTTAAGTTTCCCCAGAAATCTTGTGGCTTTTCAGGAGACTCATAGGGAACAAAAGAAAGAAGTTGTTAAATTCTTGCAATCTTTATCTTTCAGTCTCACCCTCAATCATTGCTTTCCTTCTGTGCCTGGGGGTTGACTAGTACATAATAAACATGCAACCCTGTCTATGTAGATGATTTCTTTTGGGTTAAACTCTATTATAAAACATTTTCTGTGAAATTTCCAACATAATTTGATATTAAAAATGTTAGTATTAGACAACCCATGTTATGTGTTTTCTTTATTATCTTCATATGTTCATCTGCATGAGTGTTGCTTGTCCTGAATCATAAAGCTAAGTGGGACATTTGTAGCATTTTTATTAGATTTCTCTTTAGGAAAGATTCTTTGCAAACTGTTTCTGATGTATCTAAAGTCCTGTTCTTACTGTAAAACTTAAATGAGACCCTACCATTGTGAAGCCTGTCTTCACTTAAACTATCCCTGAGTGGGCCTCACTCCTCTGAAATCCTGTTGCATTTGTCATGCACACAACTCATTTTAACACTTGACTAACACTAAAAATGAGCCAACATAAACTCTTTGTCCCTGACCCCTTTCAGTCCCATGATGGTTCCTACTCTGTAGCTTATAGGTATAGCTGCTCAATAAACATCTACTGATTCATTATTCAATTATGTGTAGACTTATTTGTTAGGTTGAAATTTTCAATTGATCCATTTTTTGACCTTTTTGGTTATCATTTTTTTGTCAGTGGTTTTGATTACCCAGGTACACTATTACCATCAATAAGTTATATCTATAAATAGAAGTCTAGAGACATTTTCAATGTGTTTGGGAAATGAAATTGAATAAAGAAGCCCAGATTTTAAAATTGCAGATGAATACTGTACTTGTGATTAACTGTAGCAAACATATTTTGAAACAATTTATCTAGCTGAGCAAAAGACAACAATAGAGCCATCCCTTAGGACCACAGTTTCAATGGCTTCCTGCAAAAACAGCCATTTTAAAGTTTTTGTTTCCTTCTTCCTTTAATCTCTCATGTTATGAATAATATTTAGTTGAACTCCCAAAGCATCTGGGATATGAAAATCTTCGATGTTGATTTTGGATAAAATATAAGACATTTACTTTTATGAATGTTAATCTCAGAAGGCTTCAATACAATCTTTTGTTCTCTGGGTTCTTGTGTCATTCAAAGATTTAAATTTAAACACCGGTGTGTTTTTGACCGTAAGAAAGCTCTCAGAAACATGCAAGTATGGAAGTTCTAGTTATTAGTGCCTGTAACAATGCGTTGTTTTAATTATCATCTCAGCAATCCCCACGTGGGTAATAATGGCACGTGGTTGTCCTGCCTGTGTTTCTGTGGGCAGTTCCTAGAATAATCATCCTTGTGTTACACTACTTTGTCGTTCATTGTCTCACCGAACTTTTTATCTTACCCATGTTTGCTTAGCAACCAAGTTACAGTTGTTTAAAATTTCTTATTCTAATTAATTGCCCTCTGAGTCCTTTCGATGCGTCATTTCAAAACACTAAGAAGAGATGTCAGGTTTTGTCCTGACTTCTTGTCAAAAGAGTTAAAACT
Organism: Avahi laniger; assembly: GCA_963575035.1. Lineage (NCBI taxonomy): Eukaryota > Metazoa > Chordata > Mammalia > Primates > Indriidae > Avahi > Avahi laniger. The sequence continues at coordinate 6,919 of CAUYSK010076080.1, forward strand.
CTACTTCCTGTATTTTTGACTTCTTAAAATCCTTTCTTCCTAACAATTGCAAAACCTTACTGATCACAAAACACATTCACAGATCTAAACATTTGTATGTTCTCTTTAAAAATATATTTGTTGAGTACACATATTAGATCAAAAGTTTCATCAGCTATAATTCCCTTTTATAATTGTTTTTAAAAGTCCAAACTAAATTATTTCTCTCTGGTTTAGACATGTTGGCTGATTTTTAGACTTGGATGAATTTCACTGTAAATTGCTGTTCGATGTGACCGGAGCACCCAGGAGCTGTCAGGATTGGCTCAGTGATTTAACGCTGGTGTCCTGCAGCTTTGACTGTAATCAGCAGATGCTGCGGTATTACCATAAATGTTTTCCTAACTGCTTCTGTCAAAAAGAGAAAATTCTTCCTGCACCAAGTCTGCTGTTTCTGATTAAATTCAGTTTGCCTTCTTTTGCATAATTAATGTCCCATGATGATCTCTAACCTTTTGTTTTTAATATTGCCTCTTGGTCTAGACTCACTCTTTCTGGGGAAGCTCAACTAGGAGCAGACAAAAGAGAAATGGATGGTGCTTTTCCATGAACCGCCAGCACCTCCACGGCTCTGAAGTTGTTACTGTTTTATATACCGTCACTTGTCAAAGATCATGAAAAGGTTCTGGTCTTTACAATGTTTTTCATTGTTGTGCTAGTGCTCTGTTCTACTTCAGAAGACTATTTCTATAACACTTTGGTGTGCACAGTTTTGCCTGAGGATGTGTGATGATAGGATCTGCTTTAGAACGTGCTTACCCTGGTTGTGTAAACCGATAAATCTCTGACACAAGCCAGGCAAAAGGCTTCCTATTCTGCAAAACATTCTATACCTCTAACCCAAAGAAACTCAGATTATATTTGCTACAACAAAGTAAATGTGTATAAAACATAAGTATGTTACAAATGAACACTGTTTTGTCAGTGAATGCATTTTATACATTATCTCAGTGGAAAAAGACCCTTTAGTTTATTAAATAGCTGTACCTTTTTCCTGAAGAGCCCAAAGTGCTTTCCTATTTGTTCTTTCAGAACCTCTACGTACTCTTGCCTGAAAACCACCTGTGAGCTGAATTTCTTTTCTCTTTCAAGTGGAACATTGATGTGAAATAGATATCTCCGTGATTTTATTCTTACAGTATAAGATAAACGATATATATGACATCTCTAAGGTACTAAATAAGGCCTGTAGTAACTGGCAAATTTACAACTTAGAACTGCCCTGTTATCATGTTATCTGAAATTAGGGTTCCATCTGTTCCCTTTGTTTCAGAAGAAAGAATGAATGACTGAGCTTCCATTTTCTGGGGTTTATTTACTTCTTTCTTCTGTAGGAGATTCCACTAACAAATATTTATCACATTATTTTTTAGCGTTACTTTATTTTCTTTATAGAATCAAAAAACTTTAGAATAAAAAGGGTCTTGGAAACCTCAAGTATTCATTAGACTCACAAAGCTGAGTCTAAATAGATAAAGTCAGATGCAGTGGCACATTTAGTTTGAGGATCTCCAACTTTTAACTACTGAAATGTTAACTTCGAATATAGATTTTTATTTTGTTTCATATTAAAACCAAACAACAAAGGAACACAGGAATTTCAAAATAAATGTTTCAGTCCCCAAATATATTTCACAGAAAAGCAAGATTTATAATCACTAAAAGTTGTTTATTTTTTTGTGCTTAAACTCTGTTGCACTTTAAACTTGTAGCTGCTTAGAGCTCCTGCAACTGCAGTATATTTTTTTTTCCCACTCAACCAGTAACAGTACCACTTTTCATCACTATTCATCATCTCTTCATATGAGCCAACCACTTCTACATTAGAGAGCACCTCCTTTCAACAGAACAAATAATCCGTGATCCAGAAGACAATGACAGCGAGCCCCCTAAAACTGAGACTTTGAAGTTTCCATCCTGGTTCTGCCTCTTTCTAGCTCTGTCACTAGAGTAATCCACTTAACTTCTGGCTCAATTTCCTTGTTGGTAAATGAAGATAAACAATAACCACCTAGCAGGAGAATTCAATGGCCGCTGTGTGGGCTAATGTGCCCACACACCTGCTTCTTTGAGGTCTGTATTTGATAGCCAGCAAGAACTAGCAAAACACTTGGAAAAGGCACAAATACAAGAACAAGAGGGCTTAGATTTAATTAAATAAAGAGATTGCAATGGTTCTTCTTAGTCTGTTTCTTCATTCCCAGTTTATTCATGAATATAATGTGTTACTACTCAAAACAAATGTCACAGATATTTCAAGATGTTTGAAGGTATATTTCAAGATTTTTGAAGGGAAGAGTAGAAGGAAGTCACTTACAAAAGCACCAATATTTTAGGCAAATGTGAAATGTTTCTCTGATTTTAAGAAAGGAAAATCTCCTTCCCACCCTTCACCCCTACACCCCCTTAAAAAGCTTTTTTCATAATGTCTTTCTTACCTTGATAACTCTAGATGCCCTGAAATCCTCAAACTTGATTTTAAGTGTATTGCTGTGATCATGCTGTAAGAGGAAGCTGTCAGAGAATTTTAAATGACAAAGAGCTGTAATTCATAGGTATTACAGCTGCCATTCTCATCTGATATATTATTCAGAATTTGGATATCCACCCACCTTATCCCCAGCAAATTAGCACATAAATACACATCACAGGATTTATCACTGTAACCATGAATTTAATGATACTACATGTAAGCATAAACCAGTTTGCTGATGAGATAGATTACACTGAAAGTCTTAGAAATGCAATTTCTTTCTTTTTTTTGTACAACATTAAAAGGCATATGTTGATCAATTATTCCCAAAGCATCTATGACTCTGTTTTAACCGAGAGTTATCTATCTTTAGGAGTATCTGTTACTAATCTGTCTGCTGTAACCATCAGAAAAGAGGCCCAAACACAGCCACTTTAGGATTTTTGATTAGAGGATACCTTACAATGCTTTATATTTGTATGTTGATCTGTACTTTTTAAAGAGTTTTTGCATATGTTGTTTTTGTTATAACAATCCTTTGTAGATTTGGCTTATTTAATCATCCCCAGGAAACAAAGAAAGGAGCTGAAGTCTAAAGAGATACAGAGAATCATTCCCGAATGCAAAAAGTAAATGATAGAACCAAGAAGAAACCCTTCCAGTTTTTTTTATATACTCTAACCTCATAACAGAGCACCCTCTGATCTAAGTAGTCACAAATGTACAGTTTGCAACTAACCAGATGAGCCAAAGAAAATTGTTTTTGGTTCTCTTTCATGTAAATCCAAAGAACTAACAAATCAGTCAGCATACAGCTTGATAAAGGAAAGGTTGTTCTGTGACAGTAAGCTCAGCTAAAACCAAATCTGTGGAGACAGCAAGGTAAAGCTAACCTCGCCTCCCACAAAAGGGACTTTAATTTGCCTGAGATCTTCATAGCCCTCTTCTGGAGGCTGGGAAGAGAGTGACAGCAGCAAACTGAGAACAGTTCACAGATAGTAGCTGGCCTGTTGGCCTTGATTTTTTCCGTGTAATGGGGATATTAATAACAACTCAATTGGGTATGTTAGAATTAACTGGGGAAATATTATTAAAGCTCCTCATCATGTATGGCACACAGAAAGGCACGGTAAGTGGTAGCATTATCATCATTACCATTTGGATGAAGACCTATTGAAAGATTTCTTTTGCAGAGCATAGTAGACAGATATTAAATGTATAATTACATAAACACATTATGCTTATGGTGAGTGCTGTGAAGGAAAAGAACAGGCTGCGATGAGAATAAACAATAGGAGGTGTAGGGTTGGGGTTAAGGAGGCCTCCCTGGAAGTTGCTTCCTGTGCCGAAGCTCCTTTAACCTGGTTTCAGACTGACTGAAAAGAATGGGAAACTGGAACACCAATGTCTTAGGAGAGGCCCAGGTAGAATGATGAATCCATTTCATTCTTTTCTCTTTAGAAGAGCATTGACAGCAAGGAAAGTAATAGGAGGTTAACCTCAGTGAAAGAAAATGGCAGCCACCATTTTCAACTGCATTGGGAACGAAAGTGTCTCAAACTCAGGACTTCTAATTATAAATCCATTTCCTCCTCCGTACGTTGTTGTTCAAATCCTGTCCAGTTCATCCTTTGTAAACTCTTCCAGATTTGATCACTTCACAACTGCATTTCCCCCTGTCTTTTGTCTTTCAGTGAGTCCCCTAAATATCCTGGTTCATTGGTTTTCCTTAGATTTCCTCTAGTCTCTGTTACTTTCACATTACTTATGTTCCCTTCATTCACCATCTACTGCTACAAATGACACCCTTCCCCAGCCCTATGTATATTCTTTTGAATTCTAACATATCCATAGGACTTCAACATTTGTGTTTAGTATTTAAGACACACAGATCCTAATTTTGCTATAAGCCATAACAGATACCAGATTCAATATTGCATTTAAAAAAAAAAGAGGCCAGGCGTGGTGGCTCACGCCTATAATCCTAGCACTCTGGGAGGCCAAGGCGGGAGGATTGCTTGAGCTCAGGAGTTCAAGACCAGCCTGAGCAAGAGCAAGATCCCGTCTCTACTATAAATAGAAAGAAATTAGCCAAACAACTAAAAACAGAAAAAATTAGCCAGACGTGGTGGCACGTTCCTGTAGTCCGGCTACCCGGGAGGTTGAGGCAGCAGGATCGATTAAGCCCAGGAGTGTGAGGTTGCTGTGAGCTAGGCTGACGCCACAGCACTCTAGCCTGGGCAACAGAGTGAGACTCTGCCTCAAAAAAAAAAAAAAGGCGTAATTGACTACTCAAAACACTTCAAGCTGTTCTTGCTGTTTCTATGTGTTATATAGGGAAGATAATAAGCAAATATCTCTGTAGATGTAGATATATCGGTTAGATTGTAGGCTTCCTGAAGGAAGAACCATGTCTGTTCATTTTCTGTTATATCCCTGAAACCTAACATAGCATGGCCCACTGTACATACTAAACTTTTTTTGACTAAAGGAATGAAAGCATATTATCCATCTTGTATCCTGTAGTATATCAAAGAATTATGAAACATAGTCTCTGCCCTCTTGAATGTAGAACCGTAGGATGAAATATGATATATCTACATGTAAAGTATGTATGAATTAACTGGGGAAATATTATTAAAGCTCCTCATCATGTATGGCACACAGAAAGGCACGGTAAGTGGTAGCATTATCATCATTACCATTTGGATAAAGACATATTGAAAGATTTCTTTTGCAGAGCATAGTAGACAGATATTAAATGTATAATTACATAAACACATTATGCATGTAAAGTACTACCTTTAGCACAAGGAATGGGAAGTACACAGACTCCAAGTAGTTTCTGGTCTTGTCACTAGACTTGCCCATGTGGCTGGGACAAAAAAAAAAAACTATTATAGCATAATATAACACCAGGATAGGAAATATAAGAGAAGTAAATGAAAGGTGGCATCACTACTTCTGGGAAGTCAAGAGGTGATATTTGATGAGATTTGAGGAATCATAGATTATTATAGACAAAGATTAGGACTGGAGACTAGGGAAATAGGGAAGGAGTAGAATTATATAGAGACTTCACTACGTAAGTACAGGTAAAAAAATTAAAAAGCATATTTAAGAAATTGCATTATTTCCTAAAAGAATAGTAGTGTTTTTTTTTTTTAGGTCCACCTAAAGTATGAAGAATAGCAGTTTCTTAAAGCTTGTGTTACTAGTGGGAGAAAACTATATGCTAAAACTTTGACATTTAAAATAGATTGAGGTTTTTGAAGTTAGCTCATCTTTATTGGATAAAAACTAGGAAATTTTATCACTCTGGTCCCTCCACTTGGTGCAAATTAGGTAGTATTTGTTAAAATGTAAGGTTTTTATGTATAATAATGTCAAAATAACTAGTTTTGAATATTTTCTAATGTACTGGCGAATCTGGGCTGTAGATTTTGCTATTTCTGTTAGTATCTAGTTATGTAGCTAGTGTAAGTTTAGATAGTTCTTTATACCGTACAAGCAAAAAACCTGGAAATAAATACTCCTGGTTCTCCTTAACTAGACAGCTCAAAAGATTTTTAAGATATTTGTCAGAAACAATATCAGTAAAAATGAAGTGTCGCATGGTTCCCCTTTGGTTCCTCGTGCTGATGTAGAAATACTGTCTGCTTCTCTTTTGGCATTTGCAGTTTTAAAATGTTAAATTAAATGACGGTGCTATAGTTGGGAGTCAGGAAGTGAACTGGAGGACTTGGGCTTGAATCAGAGCTCCACCCTAATTTGCCTCATGACTGGGACAAGTTTCTTTCTTACTCCCTCAAAGCCTCTCTTCCTCATCTGTGAATTGGAAAGAATAAAAATCATAGTTCATTAGGCTGTACGACAATGCATGTAAAGCAGGTTGTGCAAACCCAGCACCTAATAAGTACTCAAACACATTAGTATTGTTTTTATTATTAGTTAAGTCTGTTGTAAAACAGCCTGAAATGGTGGGCGGGGGCTTGCAAACAATTATTAATAAGATGGTGGGGAAGGAAATACAATTTTGTTAGAACTAAATCTGAGTTTCTTATCTGTGGATTGTGTTATAGTCGTAAGTTTTGTTTTTTAAACCGCCATTATGATTGATCTTTAATAAGTAAGGCTACAAATGCATAAAAGATGTTTTTAAATGTGTGTATATATATGTATGCACACACATACATACCAGGAGAAAATAGACAGCAGAGATTGGATTAAAGAAATAAAATGATTCCGTTTAGAAGGTTCATGAAGAGTACCGGTTAACCAAATGAACTGCAGAACACATTGCTTCTGTGTTCTACTTGAGAGAGATGCCTTTTCATGTCATGAGAATCAATTAATTGCAAAGTTTTCTGGATTCCATGTATTGCAATGGACTCTTTTCTCTTCCAAGCAAAATGAAAGCCGGTATAGAAAGGTAGTACCATTACAAAATCTAATACCTTTAGAAGTAGGATAATTAATTGGCAAATGTATTATTATTATACCATAATAGTTGTAAAAGAGTGTACTATATTCCATGTTTTTTAAGTCACTAAATGTTAGTCAAGGTGCTATAATGCCCACTAAAATTTAATGACTGGTGGCAGGGGTAACCGTCTGACCTCTAGTGGCTATAGTTTACAGCTGCATCTCATTTGATTGGGTTTAAGAAGAAAAAAAAAAAAGACTGAGGGAAAAAATCTCATGAGATAATGATAGAGTTATGTGAGTGAGTGTACAATTAGCTTCCTTAAGTTCTACTGGACTAATTGGTGGGGTACTGCCTCAAAGACCAGAGTTCAGAACCAACTTTTTCAATCTCTGCGTTCAGGTGGTTGACATGTGTCAGCAGATCCTGCTGTGCAGCCCAGTAGCCGAGCAATCCTGACAGCATTTTTAGCAGATATTCCAAAGTTCATAGCAAGCTCCTAGCATCGATGTTCAGTGAGATTTCACAGGCTTGCATGGAATATTTTTAAAATATTGATAGAATACCTAATGATAGAATGATAATGTATATTTTTATTCTCTACATGAATAATGTATAGATATTATGGATTTATTGAATATTTTCAGGTACTATCCTTCGTATATCCCACCATCTGAGTTAAGGGTGCTACTTGTAACCAGGACACATATTGAAATTGACCAATAGTTTGGGGATATAAACCTTTTGATTATTTTGAACCGTTGAACTAATAGATTCTATATTTAATATGATGCCTCAAATTGAAAAGGAATAAGAAAATTCATTTTATCTTAAGGTTGCATAATAAAAAGAATATTCTGCTATGTGATAGTAACATATTTTTCTTTGTCTTTAATATAAAGTCGCACTAATATTTGATGAATTTTTTCCTTTTATACATTGTGTCTCAGTTAACTGAGAACTCTCATTCATCTCAATAGTTTAATGAACCACAAATTGCTAAACATTTATGGCTAATATGGGTCCCCAGTATTTTTTTTAATGTCAGATACCATGTGGATTATAAAGTTCCATATACTTTAAGGCTTCTGTGCTAACACTTGTAGCTCTTTTGAGAGGATATGCGAGAAATGGAACAGTGAACAATTACATCTTGTTCTCCTTGTCCATTTTCCAGCCGTCAGCACTTTCTTTAGCTTACCAGGAGTACTGCACTCTAATTTCTTTCTTTTCTGTCCTCTGTAATGGTACATTTCTAGTCTTTGTGCTTTGTGTTACCATAGAGACAGGAGGTGCTCCAAAGCCCCAAGAAGATTGGGTGGAAGCAGGTCTTTGGGGAAACAGTCCCTGCTGACAAGAGAAGCCCCAGGCAGGAATCTAGAGCAGTAAACAGAGCGAATTGTATGGTCCAATCAGATTGTGTGTCCACAGTCTGAGGAAGTACAGGCTCTGCCAGTGATGGTGCATTAAAAATGAGTTGTTTACAGAAACCAATTTTACAAAGATCTCAGTGCAGCCTTGGGGTTTCATAGGAACCAAACTTGGTGTTTTATTTGCAAGAAAATAACTGAAGTGATATTGACCTATTCGTTTTACTGTTTTCCTCATTAAAAAGGAGCAGCTTCTAAGAAAGATCCTCTTTGCCTGACTTATTTTGCTAATCAAAAAATCTCACCTTTAAAATAAAGGTCCAGATTCTTTGACTCAGCCAAAACCATCAGAAGTCAAATTGCAGTTTAAGCACAGGGAACTCTACAACTAGCACCCAAATCATTGACCCAAATATGCTAGTTATAGAAATAAGTAGTTTATAGTTACCCTCAATTGTCATGTATTCCCTCTATATTTTAGATAACTTATAGCTTTTAAACATTTCTCTGGATGTAATTAATTATTCTATTTCCTAGTATTTTATTTCAACTCATGTCATACTTGCTAATATATTAGGAGAATGCTGCTAAAAGATTTTAAAATAATACAGATTTTTTTTTTCCTCTTGACTTTTTCTTAGAAATATGATATAAGACCCTGTAGGGAAAAGGGGGAGAAAAGAAAAATGAAAAATTTAACAACAAAATAATGTGAAATAAAATTTTAAAAGAACAAATGTTTTGTGAATAGCCTTTAGAACCAATCTCATTTTTGGAATGGAGTAAGATCCATGCTCAAGGTGTTTGCTGGATTTTTTTCACAGATCTAGCAATCTAAGGGAAAGAATTTTGAAGAATTCAAAGAAATTTAGAAAACATCAATATTTCTTCCTAGGTTAACTGTGCAAAATTCCTTCCTTCCTTTTGAAGGAAGCCAGTGATCTGTAAATCTGTAAATAGAATAGGATTGAGTACAGTCCTCTGAGGCACTCACTTTCCTCAAATTGACAGTAGGAGGCAGTAGTGTTCTAGCCTGAGCTACACTCTATAAGGTAATGTGTATGATTCTTGCCAGATTTCTTTTTTTCACTCATTTTCTAGAAATACATGAGACTAAAATCTTAGAAATAGGTTCAGATTTCATAATGAAACTTGCTACCATCAATCCAGTACAATATAATGCTGCTATGCTATGAATAGAACAATCAAAAGAGGCCAGTCTATAGGCTTCTAACAGTGGCAACTCTGTGAGCCTCCACACCAATATAGGTCCTGATCCGATATGAATCGGAGAATAGCCAGGAATAAAGGTCAATCTCATTTTGGAAGGAAGGAGAATCACACTTAATAAGTTAGATCCTTCTAATTTTCACTGATTTACCAAAATGTACACATAACTGTGAAGTTAAAGTAGAAGAGTCTCTGAATGGTAACCTGGTCTCCCTATGCTTAGGTGGTTGGGTAAACATATGCCAGAACATAGACGGTAGAATCAGTGGCTTGTCATTAGCATTCCAGTTTCATAAGGTTATTTTTAATCTTTAGACATTGTCTACTTTGCCATTCACAGAAACTATGTAAATCCAAATTACCTAGAAATATATACCTGTTTGTTTCTTCCTCTTTATATAAAACGAAATCACAATAAAATACTAAATATTAGAACATTATATTTTTTTACTTGATTGTTTTTCCTTCTATAATAATTGATTCCATTAATAGGCTCCTTTGTTTATTGACCTAATCTCAATAAAAATTTTCCCCCAGTGTAAGTGATATCTTTATTAATATATCTGTAATTTATTTCCCTACGAAGTGAAAATAGCTCATACTTATTTGATGACTGACCATGATTAGTGTGCAGTCTGTGACCATAGAACAAAGCCAACTTTCCTAGTCCATGCAGGGGTGGGGCTTGTGATCTTGATTTTGGTAACTTTTGCTGTATCCTAGGGAACTACATTTCCCTATATAGGGACTTATAAATAAAATATAGAAGTATTTTTAGTAAGTATGGGGAAATGAACACTATTAATTTCTATTAGGATATGGATTATTCCAATTTGAACTTTAATTCTTAACTAAAGTTTAAAAAATTATTTTTATCATAATTTCTAAATTCTTTTTAGTAATATTAATTAGTTTATAATAGTATAAAATTCAACTTGAGATAAAGTTACTCATCACAAAAATTTTCTGTAAAGATATCCAACCAAAAAAAAAAAATGTTATAGGTAATAACCCTGTTAGAAACTCCAGGTTCCAGACCTGTGTTGTCCAGTACAGTAGCCAATAGCCTTGACTCTTGAGCTCTTGAAGTATAGTTAGTCTGAATAGAGATGTTTTATACGTGTAAAGTACGCATTTGATTTGAAAGACTTAGTACAAAGAAAAAAAGTTAAAGATTTAATTTATATATTTTTTCTATTAATAATAGAAATGACAGGGTCTTAAATGTTTCAAAGACTTAGCACCTAGCAAGATGGGCTAAAATACCTGTTGAAGTAAGTAATGAATTGACTTAACCACAACTCCAATTCATGATCTCTGGAGGAAGAGTTGAAGGAACCATAGCTGTTTGACTTAGAGAAGAGAAGATTGGAGGAATATAATATCTGTTATCAATTAGCTGAAGGGCTTATGGGTAGAAGAGGAATTAGATTTAATATAGCCCTAATGGAAAAAATTTGTAGGGCTAGTGACTAAGATTTCAGGATAAAAAACACGAGATAAATATAAGGTAAAACATGTAATCATTAGAGCTGTACAAAGGAAGAAAATATCGCCTTATGAGATTGCGAGGATATGACTGGAGGCTTCAGACTTAGGCTGGGCAACCACTTGATAGGATGCTGGATAAATATAATTCAAGCATTGGACAGATGGTTCTACCAAGTAACTAGGGGTCTTTGTACATGATTTTACATTACATGATCCTGTGAATCAAGATGAAATGGAGTAGAAATAGCATAAGTTATTCAGAAGAAACATCTATGCATTTGAAATATCTAATAAATGTTGAATAAAGACGTATAAGAAATAAAGGAAAATACTTGAAAGCACACTATATGATACTACTTGGAAATGGCTTCAGAAATATGTTTAGGTCCTAAAATATTTATTTAGCTGGTTATTTTCCATTACAGCTCCCAAGTCATTAGCACAGGGAGTCAGCCTCTCCCCAAACCCTTCATCTTAGTTAGTGAAGTACCCTTTCCATTTCACAATGTGTCTACTTGCCATGGCCTGATCATGTACCCCATGAACCATGAGGGCCTAAGGCTTGGATTGATTTGCCAGAGGCAACTAGCAAAGGCTTTGTGGCCTTGGCCATTCGTGAACCTCTCTAAACCTCAATTTTCTTATTTATAAGATGAAGTTGTTAAAGTCTGTCTTTTGGGATTGTTGTAAAATTTTAAAAATAGATATTATTAGATATAGAGTATGTATTTAATAACTGTACTATCCAAATCATACCCCCTGTATTATTTCTCTACCTTCTTCCTCATAAACCACCAGATGAACTGACCAAATCATTTATTACCTGGTATCTATTAGCTGACAATCCATTACATGCTTTAGAAATATTTACTTAATAGCTGCTAAGCCACATACTGGTAACCACAGGCAAATAGTAGCCTGAAACAGCTGTCAATAACAGATAGAAGGACTGGTAAACAGCCACTATGGTTGGTTTCGGTATGTTAGTTTGAAGAGGAAGCTGCTGTGGACATGAAAATTTGGCTTGAAAATGTGTATCTAAAGTAACGATAGGGCATTTATGTAGAAATGTTTGGGGAGGCCATGGGGGATACAGTATTGAAGCTCTGTTCTCAGGGCTGGAAATGCAGATTTGGAGTCCTCTTCTTAGAGAAAATAGTTGAAACTGTGAGATCTTGGTAGAGAGAATGTAGAAAGGGCAGAAAAGTGGGCCAAGGATCTAAGTCTGAGAAATGGCCATATTGAAAGTTATGACTGTTTGGGAGGGGTTGGGAAGGGAGAATAAATTACTAAAGAAGATTAAAAATAAATCATCAAAAAGTAGAAGAGTAAGCATGGTAAAGGTCCATAACATGATATTAAATAGAATGTGTTAACCAGGAATCTGCAGATGTGAGTTTTGTCTCCAGCGCTGCCTGAAAGTTACATCAGCTACCTCAACTTTATGTAAAACAAGGTTAATATACCCACATTACCTTTCTCACAGGGGTGTTATGAGAATCAAATGAGTAGATATATGGGGAAAGTGTTCGCAAACTATAGAATAGCCATATATAAAGGTGAGGTGATCCTATTTATTATTAATTATATAATAATAATTTTCAAAGTAATGCGTAACATTATGCAATGAATCCTGATGTCAACTTCTTGGATTTAAGCCGGATTTCACAGATCACGCGGTCCTCTAAAAGATTGCCCTCACTTGAATACCAGCTGCAAGTTTGAGGGCCCCTAGGCTACTCCACTTCTGACTACCTGGCTACAAATTTAGTGGTTTCTACTAGCCCCTCAGTTTCAATAATTTGCTAGAATGACAGAATTCAAGAAAGCACTATGCTTTCTATTACAGCTTTATTATGGCAAAAGAATGCAAATTAGAACCAGCCAAAGGGATAGACACATGAAGCTTCTGTTGGTCTCAGGGACATATCACCCTCCCAGCACATTGCTATGTGATGATATACAGAGTAGTGCAAACCAGGAAAACTGACCTAAACGTCGGAGTCCTAAGTTTACCTTGATACTTTGTTACTTAGACATGGTTGATTGAATTGTTGGCCACATGATTAAATTCAAACTCGATAATCACTTGGCTCAAAGGCCCAACACGCTAATCACGTGATTGGTCTTTCTGGCTTGGCCAACTCCCATGCTGAGTCACTTATTACCGTAAACTATCCAGGGGCCCACCTTGAGTCACTTCATTAGCATAAACTATCAATCCATGGTTTAAAACTACAGGTCTGAGGGGCCTCCTGTGAGTAACAAAATTACAAGTGTTTAGAGTCTGCCTCCTAGGAACTGGGACAAAGGCCAGCCAAATTCTTTATTACCCACTTTCGAAACTGTTGCAAATATAAGAGAAAATGAGGCATGAGAAAAATTCCATCGAGTGTAAGAATTTTAATGTTAGTGGTAATTTTGTAAAGAGCAATTTCAACAGAGAGTTATGAATGAAAGCCAGATTAGAACTGCTAACAATTGAGTGGAGAGGTGAGAAAGAGGGAAATAGGTATGTAGAGGGGTGTCCAACTCAAGTAACTATTACAAATCAGAAAGATAAGCAGTTGAATAGAAGAGTTTATATTACCATCCTCTTTAGCAGCTGAACTTACCCTGGATGTCCTGTGCTCCAGAGTCTGCATCATCTCCAGATTCCTTCTATCCCTGCGCTCAATTTGAAAGACCCAGCATAGGAAATTGCAAAATGACAGTGCTGTTTTTGAATTTTTATTTGAAGCATGGTGATATAGAACAAGAATGAAAAGAAGTATGTTTATATGAGTTTCTGCAGAGAGTTCTGCTTTAATTGTCAGTAATCTCCTATATTCAGAGATATCTATTTTTTTTAATCATCCTCTGCTTTGCCTATTTTGTTTGAATGGGGGGGGAGTAATTGTTTAGTTGTTTTGTTTTTACGTAATTGGTTTTAATAAGAGTTTCTGGCACTCCTGAAAGATTTTCAGTATATACAAAATGACCTTTTGCTCTTTGTATCATTTTTATGTATTTTCACTGCATAAGATAAAATAAGCAGCAAAATGAAACCAAGGGAAGACAATTATTTATAGCATCAGTAAATCAGCAGTAAGGAAAACCACAGGGATATGGGCTGCTGGTGGCCAGCAGTAACTTCCGTTATTGCATAGATTAAAAACATATATTTGTCACACACTTTACTATCATGTAGACCCAGTGGTGCTTTAAAAATTATATTTATGGGTCATTTTTTTCTTTCACCAAAGTATAGCCATTGCTGGGGTGAAACAAATCAGCTACTTAGTAGGTCAAAGTAATAGTTAAGAGCAAAAAGTAAAGAATCGTAAGGAAAGAGCAAATTTCTGGAAGACTGAATAGACTCAGTCAATTTAGGACACCAGAGTTCTATATTCTTCCTCCTGCCAAGGCTGCCATGGGCTCACCATTGACCACAAAAGGCAAGAGCTCAGTTTTATATTCCATCTGAGAGTTGGCCCGTCTGAGAAACCAGAGCCCATGAGAACCACAATGTGATAGGGGATCAATACTGACTTAAAGGAATAATGCCTCCTTCGGAGCCATAACTGATATTTCCTGCAGCAGAGAAGGCTTCCCCAAGGGCCTTAGTTAGTCTTGCCTTCTTAGCTCAAGAAACATAAAAATTGTTGGCTGAAATATTTCCTCATTTACATGCCAAGTTGCATATATTTATATTTAATTTTTTGTCAGCAACTTTCCTATTTTCCTGTGTCTTTCGTGTGACTCAAGAAACAATGGAAATGTTAGTGCAGGATGGTGGAGTTTTTTTAAACTTTCTTTTTCATCCAAATCTATACCCTTCCAAAAGTCATGTGGGACCCAACACTGAGTGTAGTTTAAGGCCTTTATTCTCATTTTTAAGTCCAGTGGGTTCTCAGTATTTAAGAGCTGGTCAACTTTCCAACACTTGTCAACTCTTCACTCACTTTCAGAACGGAAGCTGTGGTGGGGCTCCAGATTCAATTCTTAGCGTAAGAATCCGATGAGGAATTAAACTGAAATAAGTGAGCCTTCCTGTCTTAAAGGAAAATAGCATGTATTCTCATCCTGTTTATTTCCACAGAACCCTAAATACAAGACGTGTGGACTAGGTTCCCTTACTGATTTGGTACTAAGAATAGCAGCTGCTGCTTTGCCTTCTCTGTAGTATAATCACCATGTCCCTTGATCTTGGCAGTATTCCTAGATATATCATACATAGACAAGAATTGTAATATCTTAAAGAAAAAAAAGCCTAGGATTCGATTCATAAAATCATGGCATAAACTTCCTCTCTCTGGAAAATTAAGCAATCATCCTACTTTGCCTTAATGTTTTTAGTTTCCATTTAAAGTATGTGCGGTAAGGATTTGAGTTGAAAAGAAATACAAATGCTTCTCTTTTTATTGTTGGCTCAGTCTTACCTTTCATTGAGTCCATGTGTCCTAGTGTGTCATCTTGTATTTGTAGCTGCCGAATTTCATAGGAAAAGAATGAGCCCACCTGCCTCAAATCACTATTTATTTGTACCACTGAGCACCTATAGAGAGTTCTATCCAACTTACAGTGTTGTGGCATCCCCCTGTTGTTTGAAAGTCAATCATTTAGAAGCTAAATGCATGTTTTTGCTTGGAATTTAGGTCTCCTGTTCAGCCCACACCAAGGCACCAATAACAAACTTTCAAAATATAATAATGACAAAAGACACCTGGCCTTGAACCAACATTATAATAATAATGTAATCATTTTCTCTAGTTGCAGTGTGATAGGCAATTCCTCCAACCCAACTTCATTTATCTGCTTTGCAATTTAAGATGAGACTCCCTCTATCCCACAGTTTTGGTCTCCCATGGCTGAGGACCAGGATGGGGGCTTCTGGGGTGCTGAGAGATTAATGTGAGGACTGGGAGTGAAGAGTTGTTATCTAGGAATTTCTAACAGAACTATAAACATCCTTTAAAAAGCGCTTGTGCACTTTCTTTTTTATTTCTTCTGTGGTCTCAGGAATGGCCTCTTTCCTTTTTATACTGTCTTGTCTGTTGCTTCTCAGGAAAGATTCTTCACCTGAAACCACAGAGGAGATAAATACCATCTTAGTTTTTCTCTTATCATGTTGTCCCTAAAGCAAGCCCACAGCTATTTTGAGTTTTCTCAAAAGGGTAGAAATGCTTTTGGTTACATTGGCCCATCCATTATTATTTACCTAAGCCTCCAAAAAAGTTCAAAAACCAAACACTAAAAGAAAAACCCAGGCTATGCTGGGCATTTCATCCTTGGATTTGATATAGATCCAATAAAGGAGGGCTAAGATGTCCAAATGGATATACAATCCTTGTTTTTGGCAACACGCAGTTCATTAGTGACCTTGACAAAAACAATGTCAGAAGAGTAAAGGGTCAAAAGCATGATTGGAGTGGGTTCAAGAGAAAAATGGGGAAAGAAGAATTGAGACAGTAAGTATGGGCAGTTCTTTCAAGATGTTTGTCTATAAAGGCAGCCAAGAATTGCGTTAGTAGCTGGAGCAGGATGTGGAGATAGATTTTTTTTCTCTAAAGATTAGGGTTATTACAACATACTTGTATGCTGAAGAGAGTGATCAAATGGAGAAGGAAACCTTTATAATGCAGTAGAGAAAGGGCACAGCAGCCAGAGGATGTCCTTGAATAGACAAGAGAGAGTAATATCTGGTGCTCTCCTTGAGGAGTTGTCCTCAGGGGAGCACAAAAGGTTGATTGATCCTAACGGGGGATAGGAATGTATGTGTGTGCAGTAGGTGGATAATAGATGTTGGGGGAGCTGAGGCGCTTGTGGGAGTCTTCTTATGATTGCTTCTGTGAATGAGTTAAATGAGAGTAGAGAGAACGTGTAGGAGTTTTGAAAAGAGAGGAGGAGGTGTGAAATAAATAGTTGTCTAGGAGAATGGAAGAGTGAATGGACTAGGGCAGCTGTCCCCAACCTTTTTGGCACCAGGGACGGGTTTCATGAAAGACAATTTTCCCACCGACAGAGTGTGTGTGGGGTGGGGGTGGAGGTGGAGCTTCGGTGGTGATGCGCGGCCTGATTCGTAACAGGCCAGCACAGACCAGTACGAGGCCACGGCCCAGGATGTGGGGACCACAGGACTAGGGGGCTGTAGTGGGATTAAGGCCGTGCTTTTGAAGTTCGTAGTCATGAATTTAAGTGAGACCAGGAAAGAAAAGGAGGATATGAGTAACCTTGGACATATTGTGGCAAGGTGGTTTACATAGATATGCTATCTGCTTTACAAAGTTGTTGCAAGAATTCAGTGTGTCAGGAAGCATTTTAAAGTGTAAGTACAGGACACCATTATTATGAAACTTAGCTTTGAATTACTTAGCACATTTCTTTGGCAAAAAGCTTTTCAAATTTCTTTGAGACAGCCTCAAATATCTCTAGAGAAAGCATTTGGCTTTAGCCACTGATTTATTCCGTCACTAAGTCTCAGAAAATGACTTAACCTCCTTTTCCTTTTACCCCTCGATCTGTAAGCTAAGGGTGTAATGTTTACAGTGCAACAAATGCTTTATAAACAAAGGTGCTATCTGATACAAGCTATTCATAAGATGGTATTTCAGCCCTCACTGGTATGGTCACCAATAAGTCAGAGAGGTCAGAGCCTCTGAATAAGCCCCAAGCCTTTGGTGGGGGATGCCTCACTTAGAAAGCTTTGAAAAAGGAAGGAAAGGAAAGTATATCTAAGTAGATGTCACCTACATTCTTTCCTTTAATCCTCGCAGCTATTGTTTGAGATTGATTATTAATTAGAACGTGAAACTATAAAAGAGGTTAAGGACCTGTTAAAGCCAAGTGGTAGAGCTTGGATTTCAACCCAGGTTTATCTTAAAATCTCATGTTGTTTTCACTTTGCCACATATGGAATTGGGCTTGAAACAGTATAGTCATAGAGCTATAGGATTTATGTATATATATTCATATTTAAGATCCATATTTTGGACAGTTTAACTTCTTATCTGCCATCAAACATTTAACTAGAGTTTCCCATTAGCAGAATAAACTGGTTTGTTTGGAAATATCATCATGATGGAGTAGTTTATAAGAAATCAAATGATAAGAAGAGATAGGAATATTTGGGGGAAAGAGCAGTAATCTGGCTAAAAATCTGCAGTTAGCCACAAATGCAGGTTTCAAGCACCCTTTGGGAGAGGAGGGTGGATGCCAGAAAAAAATAAATTTACATAGTCATGGAAACTACAGGAATACCACGTCCACTGTGCTTTTTCCCGCAAACACGATATGTACATTATAAGCTACAGAGCATAAATGTCTTTAAGAGAAAATCACTGCCCTGTTAGATTTTGATTTTTGAGTAACGATTGCCCACCTGATAGAGAAAGTGATAGGAAAAGTGTATTTATTTTCTTCCAGCAGCTAAAAGGTGATCATACTTCTAAAATTTGTTGAGATTGTCCAAGAAAGTGCGTAAAATCCTCATCCATCACTGGAAGCCCCTGGTCAGGAAATGACAGTGCAGTAAATATCTTCAGCAGCCACCTTTTAATGTACAAGCTGTTTTCAGTTGGAATTTTCAGCACTCACATAAAACACAATGTCATGAGTGACTGCTTGTGCTCCAAAGTCATTACTGTTGGGATAATGGAACATCTCTCAGCGAATAACCAAAAAACTTTAAATGTCATGTCAAGTTTGTTGAAGCCATTTTCAAGCCCCTTTCAAGGTTACATGAATATTGAGGGTGTCTATTTTTTAAAAGTTGGAGATCTATGAGAAAGATCACTCATAAGGCTGTGCAGTGTGAGAGTCAGTTAATTAAAAGAAAATCTCAGTCTCTTTGGGAAAGTCAATCAGCCAGTGCCATTTAATCATTAGCTATTGCAGCTCTCTCCTTTTAGCCTTGATAAATCAGGATTTCTGTCTAATGAAAGAATACTCTTGTGTATATGTGTACATGTATGTATGTACAGCTATGTATATACTTGACAATTATGTTATGACATAATTCTGATATGCTAGGAAGTTTTAATAATTTACCTACCAAATTCATTATTTCTTTTAAGGGAAATCATTGATTTTAAAATTTTTATTAGAAATTTTTCTCCTTGCTTTTGTTAAAGGAAATTAATGTCATTATCATTTCAAACTAATGCTTTCCTTGGATCATAGAGTATGGAAATAATGTCTTTATCCAACATTTATTTATTGAGCACCTACTTTACACTAGGGCCATTCCAGGCACTGAAGCTACAACAGTATTTAAAATAATTTCCCGTCCACAGTAGAATAATAGACATTGGAGACTTGGAAGGCTGAGAGGGAGAGGAGGAGTGAAAAACTACTTAACGGACACAACAAACACTATTCAGGTGATGGTTACACTAAAAGCTGAGACTTCACATCTATGTACTATATCCATGTAACAAAACTGTACTTGTACCCCCTAAATCTATAAAAATTTAAAAAATAGTAAAATAAAATAAAAATATCCCTAATGTCTTGAAGCATACATTCTAGTAAAAGACAGTGGACAAGTAAACAAATATATGATGTGTTAAGCCATCATGGGTCCTGTGAAAGAAAACACGAGGGGATAGAGCGATGCACAAGGTAAGGGCTGTTTTAGGTGAATGGTTAGGGAAGGCCTCTCCATTGAGGTGGCGTTTGAGACCTGAATGAAATGTGAAACGAAGCCATGGCAATTACCAATGACAGACATTTCAGGCATAAGGGAAGAAGGCAATAGGCATTAGTGCTAATGAAATGATTGTCTATTATATTTCAGTTTATTTTTAACCTCTGCGTGTTTATTTTAAACCTACTTATTCTGTTCAATGTTTCTTTGTTTAGTCTAAGAGGACTTGCTTATTGAGGATAATTATTTTAAATTTATGTTTCATAATGTGCACAGTCCTTGGTTTTCATGGTGATAAGTTTTATGTTTCTTTCTTCCTTACTGTAGAAAATCAAAAAGTGCAGTTGACAGAAGGGTCACGTTCACACTACAATATCAATTGCAACTCAACAAGGACTCCAGTCGCCAAGGAGCTTAATTATAATCTAGACACTCATACGTCTGCAGGGAGGATCAAGGCAGTTGAGAAGAAGGAAGCCTGTAATGCAGAAAGCAACAGAAAAAAGGAAATGGAACTTCTTGGCTCTGTTTCTAAAAACGAATCAGTTCCCGAAGTTGAAGCCCTGCTGGCAAGATTACGAGCTTTATAAGTTAAACTGGTAAAAAATGATTAAGCTAAATATAAAGCCATGCTCTAAGCTATAACACTTGAAAAAATTGCTTTCATATAAGTGACTTTATATAGTTTTAAATTATGATATATATTAGAAAAGTAAAGCTAAATACATGATTGCAATGCTTTTTCTATATACTTGAGGGTTTGGTTTATTCAAGATTGTAATGGGCTTAATGCTTTTTTTGTCTCCTGGTATTCATCTGTTCTATATTTGGTGGTTAAATTATACATATTGCTTTAGAGAGCAGGTAGGTGGCCATGTGTTCAGCAATGTGTCCTTAAGAAAATACCATCTTTCTAAGCCACTGGAATTTTTACTATTTTTAACATTAATGAATGTCAAGTTATCAACCTCAACTCTTGCTGCATATATATTCCATGTATATTGTTTATAAGGCTCAAGGTAAAACCTGGGATTTACATGCTACCAGCACAACATCAGAAACATATAACCAAATATATCAGAGCTAGCTATAATATAAGGAAATGACAGGTAACCCCATTATCATCGTTGTTGAATTCTTGTTAAGTAGACCCTGTAGGAGACTGTAAGGCAATTGTGCACATTTTTTCCAAAAATGATGCAATAAGAATGTACATACTCTCTTTGCAAAATGTATGAGCTTTTGTGTAAAGTGGATATATACAGTTATTACAGTGCTGCCAAAACTCTTGGTCTTAGCTGAAAGAGTATTTTTCCCCTGGTAATTATGACTCTTGGATAAAATTGACATTTTGAAACTTCCCAAGTAACAAAATTTTTGATTTCTGTGAACAAACCTGGAATTACAATTTCTCTGATCTGACAATCAATAACTTTAACAAAGATCTAAATAAGTGTTTCAAGGAAAGTTTTCATATGCAAATGTAATTTTACCTCATTTGGGCATCATTGCCCTGTTAATTCCATGTCAAGGAAAATAAACTTGCTACTTGCACTAAATGAAATAAAAATTGCTTTCTTTTCTTATATTCTCTCCTCTTTTCCCTCCTCTCTTTTCTTGACACATTCTGTGGGTGAGCTGGAGATAGGCAGTGCTGTACAGTCTGGGTATGCATCGACTTTGCTCTATTATGTGCAATGAGTAAGTGGATGCTCTTTTACCTTCAGTTAAAAAAGCAGTTATATGGAACTAGTCTGGCGAGGTCCACTGCTTTTTATTTCCTTAAGTTGCCACCTCTTTTCAACTCCAAGTTAATAAAGTTAATTAATTAGAACTATGAACCAAGCCCTGTTAATAGACATTGGGGAAGAGAGTGTTATCCATAGCCAATGTAGGAATAAATTTGTTCCTCGATGTATTGCTGAAATGTGCATTTTTGCCCTCTAGTTGCAATTTCTATTTTCCTGAAAACAAATGTTAGAAATCAAGAAAGGTGAAGGACATTTACACATTTAAGCAGATAGCAGCTCTGACAACAAGGCAGGATTGTTTTGTGCAGAAGAGAAGTTAAATGAAAGAATTCTCACTATCAGTTCTTAATGTGACTTTGCAGATTTGGGCTTTTCAGAAACAAAACTTAAATTTAACTAGATAGTTTGGACACACCGGGCAGCCGGTAAACACCGTGGAAACTTGGGAACAGGTGGCAGCCACAGGGGAGAAGAAGCCTGGCAAGTAAAGGAAGTGAAGATGACACAGACTCCCGAGGGCAGAGGAAGGCAGAAAAGTCCAGCAGCAGAGCAGTCAGGCCCCAGAGCATCTGTCCGCAGGAGCCGCAGGACACCCTTCAAGCAAGAGGACCAGGACTCTGAGGCTAGCAGAGCACCAGCAGCGATGGCGTCCCACAGGTCAGCAGCCAGCACTCCCTCTCCCTCGATGACAGGGGCTAGTTCTGAGACAGACCGTAGCTGTAGAGAGGAAAACTCACAACCACTGACAGAGGTTAAGTGCAAACTCAAGGAACAGTTCATTTTTTGTTGGAGATACACATTTCCTTGGTAAATGCCTGCTCAAGAATGGGCAAGGGGTATAATTAGGGTTTTAAATTTCATAATATTCCTTTAGCAAACTGCAGATGAAAACCATAGCAATGACCTTTAATTTGAGGGCAGACACTGAGGCACAATTTTGTGTTTCTGTGCAAAGTTTGTTCAGCAGGTTTGATGGTTAATTTTATGTGTCAACTTGACCAGACTAAAGGATGCTCCAGACAGCTGGTAAACCATTATTTCTGGGTGTGTCTGTGAGGATGCTTCTGGAAGAGATTAGCATTTGGACCAATAGACTAAGAAAGAAGATGACTCTCATCAATGCAGATAGGCATCATTCAATCTGTTGATGCTAGAATAGAATAAAAAAGCTGAGAAAGGGCAAATTTACTCTCTCTACTTGAGTTCAGACATCCATTTTCTCTTGCCCTTGGACATCAGCCCTCCTGGTTCTCAGGCCTTTGAATTCAGTCTGTGACTTACACTACTGGCTCCCGTGAATTCAGGCCTTTGGATTTGGACTGGAATTATACCACCAGCTTTCCTGGGCCCCTAGCTTGGAGATGGTAGGCTGTGGGACTTTTTAGCTTCTATAATCACTTGATCCAATCCTTCATAATCTCTTTCTCTCTCCCTCTGTGTGTGTGTATGTGTGAGTGTGTATACTATTTCTTTGAAGAACCCAGCAGGTAAAATTCAAAATCATCTGATATAGCTCAATGCTCTTGACAAGGATGTCCCATCCAGTTCAATGACAAACCCCGGGTAGATTATTCTCCCCTTTTTCATGTCAGTGTAGAGAATTTAGCTAGAACACACA
>CAUYSK010076081.1:0-29681 GCA_963575035.1 Avahi laniger
GAGCAGAAGTCCTGCACCCACCACTAAATGTGAGTGTGGGCCCAGCAGTCCGTAAACCTCCAGCTGGCAGAATGACAGGCACAATATACACAGATTCCTATATTGCTGCAAATCTCTCAGATTCTCAAATAGCTGAGTAACTTGTGTTTCCTTCTTTCTCTGACTGTGGCCTTGCAAAGGGAACAGCATATACTCGTGCCCTGCAAGGGAAGGAGGGTAAAGCCACAGATAGTCGACCTACGCCCAACCCGGTCCTATTCCCTCATCTCCATCACCCTCCTTCTCTGGAACTCTGTGGACACAGTTTCTGGACTAGACACATAGGCCTAATTATAAAACCATCCCAATTTGCACGTTTCATAATTAGACTTGTAAAACTTGCCTATTCTTTTTCGTTGCCCCCTCCCCACCCTAAAAGAGAAACCCTAAGGAAACACGCATTCCCGGAGTTTGTTACAGTCATCGCGACGCAGACAGATTTGGAGACTAGAATTTAATGGAGCTTTTCCTAACATTCCTTGGGGACTTGAAGGACTTTTTTTCCCACCAGTGATAGAAGTAGGATTATAGAAATACATTTCTTTTGGAAAAGAAGGGAGGATCTCTTCCACATTCAAAGTTCTAATTATTCTAAAAGCGGAGCACTGGCTCCATATTCTCCGCATCTGCCTCTTCTTGCTTTTTCCCTTTTTCTTTATTTCTCGGGTGTAGTGTTAACAATAAGCAAGAGAGGGAAGGAAGTGGTTTTAGTCTTGGGTCTTGACCTTGCTGTGTGGCCTTGGCCAAGGCGTTTCCTCTCTCTCTGCCTCAGTTTCTTCAAATGTAAAACAAGGGGTTGGGTCACAGGATTCAGGCTTTGTGGCAGCTCTAACAGTCCGCGGTTCTCGTGGGTGGACCTCAACAAATAGACTGTTCAGCCTGCAGCTTCAAGAAGGAGCCAGTTCAGGTACAGGAAGGCGTTTCTTCTCCAGCCAGCCTCCCTCTCCAGCTTGGCTCCATCACGCATTTACCCACTTTGCACTTGATAGGCCCTTAGAACTCCAGGAATCCTTCCCTGGTTTTCCCAGATATGCCTGCTGTTCCCTTCCTGGATCTCCTGTGAACATCCAGACCAATAATTAAATGCCTCCAGGACTGATAACGCAGATGAAAGAAGAGTTCTGAGTGCGGTGCTCAGGCCCATGCATCACAACAGAAGGACGTTGGCCAATTCAGGGCTCGTGCTTGACCAAAGGGGATCTCTGTCGTCAGGGTTCTTCAGAGAAACAGAACCAATAGGGTAGATATAGAAGGAGATTTATTATGGGAATTGGCTCATGCAATTATGGAGGCCCAGAAGAGCCCCATCTGCTGTCTACAGGCTGGAGAAGCAGGAAAACTAGCGATGTAATTAAGTCTGAGTCCGAAAGGCCAGAGAATGAG
Organism: Avahi laniger; assembly: GCA_963575035.1. Taxonomy (NCBI): domain Eukaryota; kingdom Metazoa; phylum Chordata; class Mammalia; order Primates; family Indriidae; genus Avahi; species Avahi laniger. Next base: position 1,423 of record CAUYSK010076081.1, read on the forward strand.
GGGAGCCGACAGTGTTAAGTCCCTGGGTCTGAAGGCTTGAGAATCAGAGCTCTTTTGTCCGGGAGCAGGAGAAGACGGATGTCCCAGCGCAGGAGAGAGAGAGGACTCGCCTTTCCTCTGCTTCTTTGTTCTCTTCAGGCCCTCAGTGGATGATGCCCACTCACATTAGTGAGGGGGATCTTCTTTACTCAGTTTACTGATTCGAACACTAATCCATTCCAGAAACGCCCTCACAGACACACCCAGAAATGTTTTGGCAGCTATCTGGGCCTCCCTGAGCTCAGTCAAGTCAACACATAAAATTAATCATCACAAAATTTAAGCTCTACTTTGCTCCAACCAGAATAAGTGGAATAAAGGCACAGTGTTTCCAGATATTCTGATCTTACAAGAAAAGCTGGAAATCAGCATTTTTAAGTAAAAATGGCTTAGTTTTAAAAGAAACATGACATGGCTGAAAGACGGTGTCATGTTTTTTAAAAGACGTGGCTGAGTTGGTGGATCAGATTCAGCCTGTGGCTGCTGGTTGGCTGCCTGCCGGGTAGCAAAGCGTTAGGTCCTTCACTCATTCACACCGCATTTACGAGATCTGTAACGCTTCCCCGTGTGTATGCATTCCCTTACCAATTACTCACCACCTGCTGTGAGCTGGTCTTGCATAGGATGCTGAGGAGAGCAGGTGATGAAAACCCAGCATGCGTGTACATGAGCAAGGGCAGAGCGACGCGATTGGTGCCTGCTGCGTTGGGCATCTCTCTTCTGTGCTTCCGAGGCACCTGTGTCTACCTCCGTCACGGCATGTAACATGCTGGCAAAAAATTCACGATTTCTGGGGCTGTCTTCTCAGCTACTTGAAGACTGGAACCGTATACTTGAGTCCTGTATTCCCAGCATCTTACACAGCCGATACATCAAAGTGGCTCCCAAAAAGCACGTTGAATGACAACTGAGTGAACAGCCACTGACTGCATGTCATTCGGGGCTGTGAAAGCAAGGGAGTCGCTCTCTGTGCCCTGTCTCTAGCTTTCCTTCAACTGTGGCTTTAAAAACCCTTACACTAAAAAACAAAAGCTAATGCTGATTGTTTCAAATTAGGCTACTTTATTTCTACCCCCTACTCCATCCCCACCACTAAGAAATAAATAATTTAAAGAAGCAAACCATAGAAGTAAAGAGAATGAAAGCATTATCTCTGAAAACCGGGGCCATTCACTCATTCAAAAAATGTCAAGATGAGTGACATCCCCTTTCAACAGAGGAGAGCTTTGAAGGACAGATTTTAAAAATCAATATGAATGTGAGGTCTCACTATAGTGGAAAAACCACTGGTTTAGGAATCAAATCAGCTGGCTTCTAGTCCACCTCTGCAACGCTGAGATCTTGAGCAAACTGCTGACTCCATCTGGGCCTCAGTTTCCCCCACTGTAAAATGAGAGGTGATTAGAGGGTCTCCAGAGTTACTTCTGGCTTTCACAGTCTATGCTTCTTGGCAACCAGTTGCCTCTTTTGAGACCATCTTGCCTGGCAGGGAGAAAAACAATGAAATATGCGAGTGAACCTACGCATGCCTCCCTCTATGAGAGTAGCCAGAGCTCTGCTCCACATGGACAAAGTAATGAGTAACCGAGCAGTGGAAACCTTACCTCCTTCCCTCTTCCTCAAGAACTAAGGGGCCCGGCCGAACATTGAGATGCAATGTAAAACAAAAACACACCACCCTAGAGCCAGTCCAGGTTTTAACAGCACTTTGATGCTCGGCATATTTATCTGGGTTTCAGCATTTCAGGCTGAACCCCTGTGCCTCTCCATTCACCCTGCACCATTCTCTAACTGGGGCTTAGGAGACTCATTAGGAAGAGGGGGTGGGTCAAGGGGAGGTTTGGATGAAGGGCTTGGAAGTGCTCCCCCAGGGGCAGGGAAATCTGGTACTATCAATAACATTAAGTGTATAAAATTATTTTCCACTGGGACCGAAAGCTCACATGATGCACTCTATTTATCACTCAGCAAATCTCACTAACTGTCTTATTCAAAATTTCCACTGCCTATAGTCGACTTCTTTTGGCCCACGACCTTCTATATTTCTTATATGGCTAGTATATCGAATTTCAACTATTAGCACTCGCTTATTAAAAACAAAACACATCCATGAAAAACCAAGCAAGCAAAACTTGGTTAGCAGCGAGCCTGTGTTTTCTCCTAAATTTCTTTCAGATCAGAAGAGTGTTAAGAAAATTGCTAATAAGTCTTCCGCACCTTTTTTAGAAGTATCTCAGAGCAATCCCACAATTAGGAGTTTCCTACATAAGGTGGAAGTTAAATGCTTTGAAAGCTTCCAGGTCCACAAAAGGTGGTGAACGAGCACAGGCTGTCGGCTCCCTCCCAGAGCCCAGTCTTGAAGACGGAGTGTTGACGGACCCCGGAAAGTAAGAGGAAAACCGTGGGGGTGGTGGCGAGGGTGGGAGACAGTGGCACGGGGAGTGGGAGGGCAAAGTGTCACGGGCAGCGTATGGTGGCTTATTCTACGGCAGCTTGACTGGGCAGTGGGTGCCTTACATTGGGTCAAACACTGTCCTGCTTGCATCTGCGAGGGTATTTTTGGATAAGACTAACATCCGGATCGGGAGACTGAGTAAAGCAGATAGCCTTCCCTGATGTGGGTGGGCCTCGTCCAATCAGTTGAAGGCTCAAAGAGAACAAAAAGGTAGAGTGAGAGGAAACTCCTTGTGCCTGACTGAGCAGGGACATCAGTCTTTCCTGCCTTCAGATTCAAACTGGGACACCAGCTGTTCTTGGGCCTCGAGCTGCAGTTTTTCAAACTGGAAGCTGCACTTCAGCCCTCCTGGTTCTCAGGCCTTTGGTCTCAGACTAGAGCTGCACGTCCGCTCTCCTGGGTTCCCTGCTTGCTGCCTGTGGATCTGGGGACTTCTCAGCCTCCACAACCTGTGAGCCAATTCACATACATATGTGTGTGTGCTTATGTGTGTGTGCATGTGTGTGTGTCTGTGTATATCCTATTGGTGTTGCTTCTCTGGAGAGCCCTGCTTCTACACAAGGGTTGTGCCTGGAAAGTGCTTTCCAGGCGGGTTTTTCCTCCCTTCATGTTTGCTCGAGTGGGTCACTTTCCACTGCGTGGGCCTACATGCAGGAAAATGACCGTGTGTTGCAGAGGCAGCAGAGAGAGGCCCTAGATCCTGGCTAGGGCAGTCAGTACAGGCTTGCTGGACAGGCCTGTCTGAGCACCTTCTGACCAGAACACGCCTGCTGAGGCTTTGGGCTTGGCAATTACTGCAAACAAAATGCAACCTCTGAGAAGGAGCAGTGGCCAAGTAGAGGTTCTGGGTGTTTCACTGACGAGTGGGTTTATAATTTAAGCATTAATAGAAATTATAGCAGAATTGCATTAATCCACCTTAACCAAAATGATAATTACAGAACATTACAACCAGTACCTGTGGATTACACATTCTTTTCAAGGGCATACGGAGCATTTACTAAGATGGATTATATGCTGGACTACATACTAAATCTGAATAAATTTCAAAAGATTGAAACTTTTCTATTACAACAGATTAGATTAGAAATTATTAACAATAAATTTATATAGAGATGTGAACATAATTATAGATATATAGATAGGTATAGATATGTATAGTTTTGATATTTAAATTGGGACAAGACCTACTGAAAAATTAAAAGTTTCCACTTTATGAAGCTAAAAAAATAAGAGCAATTAAAGCAATACTAAATATAAGAAAACAAATACTAGGAATAAGAGAAGAAATCAATCACATAGAAAATAGAAAAAGAATAGAGACAATTAACAAAACCAAAATTGATTCTTTGAAAAGATTAATGAAATGAAACATATGTCCACAAAAAGACTTTTACAAGAATGTTTATAGCAGCTTTCTTCATAATAGACAACAGCTGGAAAAAACTCAAATGTCTATGAATAGAAGAACAGATAGATATATTGTGGCATATTCACACAATGGTATATACTACTGAACAATAAAAAGGAAAGAACTGTTAGTACACACAACACCACAGCCCAATCTCTCAAACATGCTGAGCAAGAGAGGTGAAACAAAAAGGGGTAGATACTTTACAATCCCATTTATATGAGACCAAGAGCAGGCAAATAGACAAAAATCTATGGTGAAAAATATAAAAGATGGTGGAGGGAAGGTGGTGATGAGGGAACTTTCTGGGAAATGTTTCATATCTTGATAGTTGTGTGGGTTAGGTGGATGCATTCATTTGCCATTACTCACCAAATTGTACACTTAACATTTGTGCATTTCGCTTTTGGAAATTTTATATAAAAAGAACTATAAACATTAAAATAAGTTATGAAGTTTGCTATTGAAGTAGTGATGGTTAGCAAATGAGTAAATACATTGAGGATAAAGGGAGCCAGATTTCCCATTGTTGGAGGTACAAATACAGCAAGAAGAAAGTGTAGAATATACCCTGTGTTGTTGAATTGAGATTACAGGGATCACTGTGAATATCAGCATGATAAAGTACATTATATATTATATATTATATATATTTCCTAGCCACTGTCCTCTGAGAGGACCCTAGAAGCCATGACACATCAGTAGCAATGACTCTGTGCCCAGATCTTGGTTTCTAAACACCACTTTCCATTAAAGCAAATCAGGGCTCCTTGGAAGAAAAGCTGATTCTAGGGCTGAGGCAGGAGAAGTCTAAGAGGAGCTCAGAATATCTTGTTGCACCAGGAAATTAGAAGGTGCTCACCCAAGAATGGGGATAGGTTAAAACTATATTGGAGCTAGTCTGAAGTGTCTGTCACTGGCCAAATCAATGCTAATTTTATAATCAAATATAATCAAATAGCAATGGTAATAAATTAAACTCACTTGTAAAATGAGAATCCATCAATCCATATTGATGTTAATTAATAAAAAAATAAATAAATAAATATGGGTAAAGAGCAAGCTTTTCCCTACAATAGAAGGAATGACAGAGTTAGAAAATAATCAATGGGAAGGAACAGAATATTTACATTGTCTCACAGGACCTTCCAATATATTACTTATTAGTTACAAAGGAAAAAAATACTACCATTACAGTGGAGAAATATGACAGACATTGCCTTATATCAAGAAAACTTAGATAAACCTAAGTTGAAGAATATTCTACAAAATATCTGGTCTGTACTCTTCAAAAGGTCAAGGTTGAGAAAAAAGTCGGAGAAACTGTTCCAAATTTAAAAAGATTAAAGAGACAAGCCAGCACAACACAGTGCACGATCCTGGATTGGGTGCTGGTTTGGGAGAGCAAAATAGCTCTATGCCCATTATTGGGACAAATGATGAAATTTAAATGTGCAGTCCGCATTAGATAATAGTATTGTACCAGTGTCAAACATCCTGATTTTGACAATGGAACTGTGCTACATAAGAGAATATTCGTGTATTTAACGAAATAAACACTGAAATATTTAGGGGTAAAGAGGCTTGGTGATATCTCCAACTTACCGTCAAATGATTAACAATATGTTCAAGTGGAGATAAGCAGATAGATAATGATAAAGCAAATGGGGCAAAATGTAAATGACCGGTAAATCTGAGTAAGAGCATTTGAGTATAAGCATTCCTTGCACTATTCTTTCAACCTTTCTGTAAATTTGAAATTGTATTGAAATTGTAAGTTATCAACCACATCAATGGGGAAAAGATTGATTGTTTAGTAGGGGTGCTCGAAACGGTGTGGAGTTAAAGACAACTGTATATCCACTCCTGAGGGAATGGCAGCAAACACAAAGGATGGAATGCAATGCAGTAGCCAGAATCAAATGAATATATATATATTTATATAAAGATGGCATGACTAGATCTTTAACATATACTGTTGAGTGAAAAAGTAAGGAATAGAATGAGATCCACAGCTAAATACTATTTGTGTGAATTAAACACATTTACACAATACCACCATGATATTTACAGGTATGCACCTAAGAACATACATTCGCTACTCAGGAGTTGGGAGAGAGGAATGAAAGTCAGGCTGGAAGAATAAAAGGAGGAAATAAGTAACATAAATAAGAAAGGAGCCTTGCTAGGATTGATGACGATAATGTGACAAGCACAGAGAAATGTGATTAATTTAAATATTTGCCACTGACGTCCCAAAAAAGAGGAGTTGATGGAAGAAAGGAAGCGTAATGCTTAGTCCCTTCTAAGATACCTCTTAGAGTCAGGTTTTTATTTGATTCATTCGTAAAATTCATACCTGTGAACCAGGCACCTTGCTAGGTGCTGGGTAACCAGTTTGAATGAGATGGGAACATGCCCTGCCCTCCTCACTTTGTAGACCAGGAAACTACCTGCAACGAGTGTCAATATGCCACTGGCGAAGAATGGTGTTTGAGATGAGAAAAATCCAGAATAGCCACTTTTTGCTGAGTTCGCACTATTGTTCTGCGTCTAAGAGCAGATCACGGGGAGCCACTTCACCATTTCCCTTCAGTTTACGCTTCCTCTCCGTATGCAGCATTCGCTCTTATTCCTGGTCTCGCCCATGTGTTATCAATGTTGTTTTGACTAGCTTGATCAGTTAAACTAGCCCTGTGTACCCTTAAGAGTCATCCTTAGAATTGTGGGGAAGGGTCTTAAATCCACTGGGATTTTACACTCAGTGTCCATACTGTTCACCGGGCCCTTGTTACTGGACTTTGCTACAGTGCCTGGTGGACACACCAGTCCCTTCCTGTGAAATGCAGGCTCTTTCTGCTCCCCCCAGGCCTGGAGAGTATCAAAGTATCATGATACTTTGCATGTATTAAGCTCTCAGTTGTATTGAATTAATAATTAAATAAAGATATGCTAAATTAAGTCTGGAACAATCTAGTTGTGACACGTTGAGCCTTGGTTTCTACTAAGAGCCTGCAGTGAGGTCTAACTAGTGCTATTGTACCCTATTTAGAAGAAAAAAAGAATTTTAAGCATTTTTACAAATCTTAGCATGAATTACTCTATCTTTTCTTCAGTTCTCAGCAGCTCAGGATCCAACCAATGAGAAATATGTTTTCCCACAGACGGTCTAGGATGCAAACCACATTGTTCATACTTTTGAAAAAAAAAACACAGAGAAACAATAAAAATAAGATATTGTGAGAGCTTTGAAGTGCCCGGGGCACAATGGCAGGTTCCTTTGTTTAACAGCGGATTTTCCTAATGCCACTCAGCTGGATTCTTACCAAAGGCCTCTGAGCAGCAGACAATGAAAAGGAGCCAGCATGAATGAAAGAACAGCAGAGAAGTGCGCTGTGATAAAGGCTGAAGGGGGCCAATGCCTGGGTCCTCGCTGGAAGCAAAGGCCAGAGAGAGCCCCGCGCCAGTCGCAGGCAGGCATCCTCGGCGTAGCTCGGATCCGGATCCGGAGCTGCTCTCCCTCGGAAATGAATGGAGGCCGGAAGCTGCGGCCTCCTTCGCTGGCCTTTTCATTGCTCCGTGCAGCCGTTTTAATGAGTTACTTCTCACAGACCCGGCTGGACGGGTCTTCACCCACATCTTTGTCTGCCAGGCAGAGCCTAAGTGAGGCGAGGGCTGAGGGTGGCTCGCAATGGGCGTTAACCACGGGGGGCCGTGCAGCCGTTCTGGGGAGTCTCTCCTGAGTTCGGAGGGGCCGCAGGAGCAGAGCTGCAGGGCGGGGGTGAGGAACAGCATCAGCGGGGAAAGGCGTTCCCGGGCTACGAGGAATGTTCCCTGCCATATCGAGAAGCGTCTGGAGAGCAGGAATCTGTCTTCTGCCTCTCGGTTTGTACCAGCAAAGCATCTGCTAGATGTATGTGTCCCCAGAAAACAAACACTTGGTTGGCTGACTGAGGAATGGTATGGACAAGCGTTTGTGCAGAGATGTTTCAGGCAAAGCTAGAGACACATTGATTTGGTCTGACTTGATCTACAAAGAAGAAAGGACCAAAAATGATCCTACAAGGTCACTGCCATTTCTTGGGTTGCAAAAGTAGTACCCAGCTGATACTGGCTCTGTTCACTTCAACTCGAAATTCAGTGAAGTCAGTACTTTTTTTTTTAATATGAAAGATGGGGGAAGTGAGGAGGGATGTTCAGTTTCTTTTCTTTTCTTTCTATTTTTTTTTTGTTGTTGTTGTTGCTGTCGAGACAGAGTCTCACTCTGTCACCCTGGGTAGAGTGCAGTGGCGTCATCGTAGCTCTGCAACCCCCAACTCCTGGGCTCAAGCGATCCTCCTGCCTCAGCCTCCCGGGTAGCTGGGACTACACGCGTGAGCCATGACGCCGGGCTGGTTTTTTGATTTTTGGTAGAGATGGGGTCTCACTTTTGCTCAGGCTGGTTTTGAACTCCTGAGCTCAAGTGATCCTCCTGCTTTGGCCTCCCAGAGTGCTAGGATTATAAGCATGAGCCACCAGTGGCGCCCGGCCATCATCTACTACGTGGAAGGTGATGGGCAAGGATTGCAGAAATAAATCAGTCATTGCTCCAGCCCTCATAAAGCAAAAGGTAGAACCGGAGGGGAAGAAGTGCATGTGACTTCTTCCAGCACAGGCGTCTGAGCATCTGAGAAGTGCTATTTTAGAGATCCAGCAGGAGTCCAGGGGACCCTGGAGGAAGAAGTGATGAACTCTAGTTTGGGAGTTGAGAGGAGAGGGATCGTAATAGCATAGACTAACACCAGCGTGTGCCATGCAGATGATGCGTGCTCTACGTGAATTATTTTATTTAATACTTACAACAACAGTGTACAGTAAATACCAATGCTGTTTTTATTTTATTCACAGTAACATGGAAGCAGAGAGAAGTTAAGTAACTTACTGGCAAGCAGCAGAGACAGAATTGAACCGGGGCAGCATGACAGAGCTTGAGCTAAGTCTTAGAGATAATTCATGAATTTAGCACACACTATATTCCATTCTCTGGGCTAGATGTTTCACACAGATTATTTATTTACTTCTCAAGATAACACTGGAAACTATGTTATCATTTCCCTTTTACAAATCTGAGACTCAAAGAGATTAAATGACTTGACCAAGTTACATGGCTAATAAATATCAAAAGGAACATTCAAACCCAGGCTGGTGTGGTCTCAAAATGTGTCATTTCTACTGTCCACAATGCTGCCTCAAGTACAAAATGGCCAATGCTCCTTCAGGGCCTCAAGAACCCCAGGAAGCCAGTCATGTCCAGCTAAAGGCAACTGGGAGATCTCAGGCATGAACTCTGAAAAGTCGTCAGCCCACTGTAGGTTTGTCCCCATGGATGAACTGTCATCTGGAGACCTATAGCAACAACAGACTTCAGGCAGAGCTTCCAGCATTTTGAACTGGTCAAGTTGTCCATAAGGTGGTTGCATTAGCTATCTATTGCTGTGTAACATATTACAACAAATTTAGTGGCTTAAAACAACACTATCTCACAGTTTTCGTGGGTTAGGTGTCCGTACTTGGCTGACCTGGGTCCTCTGCTCAAGATCACACAAGGAACGATTTTGGCCAGCTGCATTCTCATCTTAGCTTGGGCTTCACTTCCAAGCTCATTCGGGTTGTTGGCAGAATTCAGTTCCTCACTGGGACTCAATTCCTAGATGCCGCCTCTCTCCACAGGCAGTTGACAGTATGGCTGTTTGTTTTTTAAAGGCTAGTGGAAAAGTGTGTGCTATGAACTCAATGTTTTTGTCCTCCCAAAATTTGCATGTTGAAATTCTAACCGACAGTGTGATATTATTAGAAGGGGCCTTTGGGATGTAATTAGGTCATGAGAATACAGCTTTCACAAATGGGATTAGTTCCCCTATAAAAGGAACTCTAGAGAGGTCTCTAGCTCTCCTCCCACCACGTAAGGACACAGCAAGAAGGTGTCCGTCTACACACTAGGAAGAGAGCCCTCACTAGAACCTAACCATGCTGACTCTCTGATTTTAGATCTCCAGCCTCCAGAACCATGAGAAACGAATTTCTGTATGAGCTACTCAGTCTGTGGTACTTCGCTATAGTAGTCCCACCTGAGCAAGGTAGTGACTCTCTCCTGTGAAAGGACCCATGCCTCTTTTAAGGACTTTCACTTAAGTCATACCCATGCAAAGTAACCTCCCTTTGAGTTCACTCAAAATCAACTGATTTGGGACCTCAATTACACCTGCAAAATCTCTTCCTTTTTGCTCTACAATATAGTCTAATCACAGGAGTGATAACCTATCCTATTCAGAGGACTTGCCCACACTCACAGGAGGGTGTCCTATACAACATGCACCCCATGGGGCACGAATTTGAGAGTCATCTTAGAATTCTGCCTGCCATGTGAAATTCATTCCTAGCACAGTGGATGCCTTGGCTTCCTTCTGGTTAAAACACGACACCATTATCTAGGCAGGGCCAGGGCGGACTCTGTACATGAACCACAGACACTCTGGAACTGCATGTCTCCATGTCCTCTCGTGCAGGGCTCACACACCACCCATTGGTCAGTTCTGGCCATGGGTCAGCATTTCTGATGAAAGATTTCGTGGGAAAAGGGTGACATTTATGTCTACAGTTGTTCTGGTGGTTAGCTTTGGTGATTATCTTTTAATTATCTCTGCTTCCCCTCTCCCCCATTGTTGTTGACAGTCAAGACTTAGTTGTACACATTATTTATTGAAAGCGCTAAAGAGGAAAAGGCCAAGGCTAAAGCCTAATAATTGAAAGGAAGCAACAAGTCTGAAGACATCTAAATGTCAATTGATGGATTGGCTTGTTAGCCTCAAAGATTTTATCTTTAAACAGTCTTGGAAAACATCATTTTAATTCAACCAAGGAACTTCTATACATAAAACTTGATTGTTTTTTCAAAGGTTGTGTATTGAGATCCCACCTTAGGTTTCGTTTTGTTTTGTTCTGTTTACCATTTTCTCGCATACCTAATTGGCCCAAAAGGAGTGGGAGAAAAAGGAAGGCCAAGCCTGTGGCACTAACCAAGTCTGTAAGAAAGCAAATTAGGGGCCGGGTGCGGTGGCTCACGCCTGTAATCCTAGCTCTCTGGGAGGCCGAGGCAGGCGGATTGTTTGAGCTCAGGAGTTCGAGACCAGCCTGAGCAAGAACGAGACCCTGCCTCTAGTAAAAATAGAAAGAAATTAATTGGACAACTAAAAATATATAAAAAAAAACTAGCCGGGTATGGTGGCGCATGCCTGTAGTCCCAGCTACTCGGGAGGCTAAGGCAGGAGGATCACTTGCGCCCAGGAGTTTGAGGTTGCTGTGAGCTAAGATGACGCCACGGCACTCTAGCTCGGGCAACACAGTGAGACTCTGTCTCAAAAAAAAAAAAAAAGAAAAAAGAAAGCAAATTAGGGATTTCAATGTCCTTCAAAAATGTTCAAAATATTTCAATATCTTTAGACTCTTGCAACAGTGATGCCAAAATAGAGACAACTTTTGTTCCAAAGTCAACTGTGATAGTGAACCAGCTTTTACTGAACCAAAAATCCAAACCGCCCCCTAAAAAACCCATCACCATTCTGATCAAAGCCTGATCCTTAGAATGTCCACAAAGCCGAAGAGGAGTTTTATTTCTACCATCCTCCACTGCTTCAATGATTAACTCTGCTCAGAACACAACCAGCTTGCAAAGGCCCAGCTCCTAGAATTGGAGAGAAAGGCAAGGGGATTTTTGTGGATTGGACATCTGGGGTCCAGACTGGGACTAATATGAGCCTGGAATATTCTTTCAACCCATTCCTCCTCATCACCCACCCATTCCAAACAGCCTTAAACTTGAAGGTCTTGGTGATTTTAAATATCTTCCTGGGTCTGTAATAAAGATGCTTATAAATATTACAAGAGATTTATCACTTTAGTGTGAAATTCTCTGATACCAGCAGGGAGTTTTTAAACACAACTGGCAACAAGAAGCATATGGTCAGAGACTCAAGTTACTGCTTTCTTTCTTTCTTCCTTTTTTTTTTTTAATTGTTGTCTGCCAAGGACAATATATTTTTTTCCCTTCTTCAAAATAAACATTGTGCAGGAATGTGCCTCAGCAAATGGCTGGAGCTCTATTATATTTCATGCAGCTTTCTAAACAATTTTCATCTCTGGGCTGGCCTGGTGTCAAACAGAAGGCAACCAACAATAGCAAAATCCCATTAAAGCCAAGAAGTTTCCTTCCTGAGGTGAGCCTGGCCAGAAATAGTCATCTTGGCTCATTCTCTGGTTTGGCACCAGGGACTAATAATGCACGGTCTCCTAATGGAAATTATCTAATTTCATCCAAGAGCTCCTCCGAGAGAGCCGGACTGACGCACTAACAGTCAATACAACAACATTCTTCTTGAAGTGCTGAACAATGGGCCTTTGGAGAGACTGCGATAAACCGCGTCAGACTCCGGACAAACAGGAGTGTAAAAATAGGCATCAGAGGCATTCACACAGCCCCCTAATTTCTCAGGAGGAAGGCCCACGGAGGAGGGGCAATCCCTCCGGAGTGCTTGTTGGGAATACTTCGGCAGATGGAGTGACGGAAGGACAGCGGAGGAGAAAAGGAAAGGTGGCCGGGGAGAGAGAAAGAAAGACTGAGTCGGATTAAGCATGGAGAAAAAATCAAGAAAATGACAGAGTTAATTCTTCGTCTGCAGTACAACTAACTGTGCATGGTCAGCCAATATAAATCATGCTTTGGGTGTGATTCCCATTAATATCATAGTGTTGTTTCCCACATGCTATGTGCAAAGAACAGCCAGCAGTGCCTAGTGCTCCACTTAAGGAAATACGCTGCGGTTCTGTGAATTATCCCAGTACCACTTTCCTAAGACTGAAAGGATCATCCTGAGGCATACGCTTGGTTTTACGTTTTATCATGTTGTTACTTATTTCATGGATATTTTTAGCCCCATCTGAATTTTAAGCTCCCCAAGTGTAGGAACCAGCTTGTGTCTATACTGATTATCCACACCAAGGCAGTAAGCATCAGTCAAAACTGTTAATTGATTCATTGATTAGTTGAGCCCAATAGTCTTGAAACATTAAAAAGTCTGTCATGGGTGGACATTTAAGAAAGAAGATGGAAAATTTCTTCAAGATAAGTTATTTCAGGACTCAAATCCATTTCAGCACTTCCCTGATTCCACACCCACCACCCTCTTCTTACTTCCCTTCCCCACTGACAAGCTGGAAAATGGCCTAGCTTCTGAAACACGAAATGCTTCCCTAGCCCACAGGCCCTAAATAGATAAACCCACAAGACATTCTCTCTGGGCCTAACATACGAGTTTGCAACTCTGGACTGATACAATCATTACTGAAATAATATTCAGAGTCTGAATCAAGATGGCAGCTCAAGCATGTGTCTGCCTTCCCTGCCAAACCCCAAATCCAGATATATGTTCAATATACTGATGATACTTCCGTCTGGGAAGGGAAATTCTATGGCTGGGGGATACCAAAAAAAAAAGACAACTTTTCTGAATATGCTTTTTTATCTTTTCAAGGTCAAACTCTGCATATAGCACTAATCAAAATGTTACAGTTAAATTTGAATAAGCTAGTATTAGAGTATTAATATGAAATAAAATGGAATCCAAGGCCAAACACAAGGAAAAAGGAAACATATTTATACTAATTAAAAGTACAGTCCACCTGCCAGGCATGGTGGCTCATGTCTGTAATCCTAGCACTCAGGGAGGTTGAGGCAGGAGGATTGTTTGAGGTCAGGAGTTTGAGACTAGCCTGAGCAAGAGTGAGCCTCTGTCTCCACAAAAAATAGAAAAATTAGCCGGGCATGGTGGCGCATGCCTGTAGCCCCAGCTACTTGGGAGGCTGAGGCAGGAGGATCGCTTGAGCCCAGGAGTTTGAGGTTGCTGTGAGCTGTAATCATGCCACTGCACTCTAGTTGGGGCAACAGTGAGACTCTGTCTCAAATAACAAAAACAAAAACACGCTCCAGAGTACAGTCCACCAAGAAGTCATATAATGTCATGCATCTAACAACTTCAAAAATACAAAACTGGTAGAAATATAAAGAGAAACAGATAAAAATTCAGAAAAAAAGATTAAATACACAAAAATAAGTAAGTATATAGTAATAGCATCTGAACAACATACACTTATTTAATAGATATATGTAAAACTTATTCAACAGATAACATACATTATTTTTAAAAATATACAGAAATTTACAAAACTAGACCATATGTTGAACCACAGAGAAAACATCAGTCAATTCCAAAGTGAATGGTATTGTACAAGTTGTATTCTCTGAGTACAATGAAATAAAAATAGAAATTAACAAAAATGGTAGCCATATATATGCACATTAAAATCTCTCTACTTGGAAATTTTGAAATATCTTTCTCAGTTCATGAGTATAAAAGCAAAGCAAAGCTATTTAGAAGCAAATTGTAAGATATTTTATCATAACAAATGGGATATAGCCAAAACAATACTCAGAGAAAATTTTGTAGTTTTACAATGCATTTCTTTTAGAAAATGAAAGATTAAAAAATAAGCACATCATCAATTTAGGGATAATAGCAATAACAAAAATGATTAATAAAGATAAAAAAATAATAGAATAGAAAATATTAATAGAAATTAAAAAATTAAAATTTCTATTAACAGAAAATATTGCACATGTATTTAGCCATTTTGAAAAGAAAATATTATGTTTCCTTGGGATTTCTGCTATAGAATACAGTAAGATACATGTCAAATATTTATTTAAAGAAAGTATTTGTTAAGATGATTTCTGGTGTGTTCTGCATAAAATATTGCTAGGATTAAATGACATAATGCAAGGAAAGGATTGGATGCAGTGTATGGCACTAGAATAAGTATTATTTAGCTGCTATTATTACCATTAAATATTTTTTTGTGATGGGGAAACCATAAAGAAACTCACTTTAGTGTGAAATTTTTTTTTTTAATTTACTGAACTGAAATCTGCTTTCAGATCACCTTTCTCTCATTAGTTCTTTTGATGGTTACTTCTGTCCCTTGTCTTTACCCCCCAATCTCAAAACCTGAATCACTGTGCTCTCTTTTATACAGGACACCTTCTCAAATATATGGTCAAGTGGGATGGCCACTGTATCTGCATGAAGTTTCCATTTCTTTTAGGTGAAACATGCCCAGTTATTCATCTTGTCCTTATGTGAGATGGAATCTAGGTCTTCCACCTTCCTTTCGTAAAAATTTTATTTTTAGATTGATACATAATAGACGTATATATTTTCAGGGTATATGTAATAATTTAATACATTTATATAATTTGTGAAGATCAAACTAGTGTAACTGAATATCCATTACCTTAAATATGTGTCTTTATGCTAGAAACACTCGAGTTATTTTCTTCTAGCTATCTTGAAATATACAATAGATTATTATAAATTATAGTCACCCTACTGATCTATCAAATACCAAGTCTTATTTCATTTATCAAACTGTATATTTGTACTCATTAATCAATCTCTCTTCATCTTCCTTTTACCCCTACTCTCCCTGAATTCTAGTGACCACGGATCTACTCTTTATCTTCATGAGAGCCGCTTTTTTGGCTCCACAGATGAGTGAGAACATGTGAGATTTGTCTTTCTGTGCCCGGCTTATTTCACTTAACAGTTTCACTGGAACTTCCAGTTCCATCCATGTTGCTGCAAACGACAGGATTTCATTCGTTTTGATAGCTGAATAATATTCTGTTGTGTATGTATACTACATTTCTTTATCCACTTATCCACTGATGGGCACTTAGGCTGATTCTATATTTTTGCTATTGTGAATAGTGATGCAATAAATATGGGAGTATGAATGAGATGTCTTCGGATATATTGATTTCCTTTCTTTTGGATATATACCCAGCAGTGGAACTACTGGATAATATGGTAGTTCTATTTTTTAGTTTTTCGAAGAACCTTCATACTGTTTTCCCGTAATGGCTGTACTAGTTTACATTCCCAACAACCATGTATGAGAGTTTCCCTTTCTCCACATCCTTGCCAACATTCATTATTCTGTCTTGTTGATAAAAGCCATTTTAACTGGAATGACATGATATCTTGATGAGATTATATTTCATTGTGTTTTGGTTTGCATTTCTCTGATGACTAGTGATGAGTATTTTTTCATCTACCTGTTGGCCATTTGTATGTCTTCTTTTGAGAAGTGTTTATTCAGATCTTTTGCCCATTTTTTAATTGAATTATTTGGGTTTTTTGTAGTTGAATTGTTTGAGCTCTTTATGTATTCTAATTATTAATCCATTGTCAGATGGATGACTTGCAAATATTTTCTCCCATTCTGTAGGTTGTCTCTTCATTTTGTTAATTGTTTGCTGTGCAGAAGCTTTTTAATTTGACATAATCCCATTTGTCTACTTTTGCTTTAGTTGCCTGTACTTTTGAGGTCTTACACAAAAAATCTTTGGCCAGACCACTGTTCTGGAGCATTTTTCCAATGTTTTCTTCTAGTAGTTTCATAGTTTCAGGTCTTAGATTTAAGTATTTAATCCATTTTGATTTGATTTTTGATTATATGATAAGAGATAGGGGTCTAGTTTCATTCTTATGTATATGGCTATCCATTTTTCCCAGAACCCTGTACTGAAGATACTGTCCCTTCTGCACTGTATGTTCTTGGTACCTTTGTTGAAAATGACTGACTGTAAATGCATGGATTTATACCTAGGTTTTCTATTCTCTTCTATTGGTCTATGTATCTGTTTTTATGCCAGTACCATGCTGATTTTGTTACTATAGCTTTGCAGCATATTTTGAAGTCAGGTAGTGTGATGCCTCCAGCTTTATTCTTTTTGCTCAAGATTGCTTTGGCTATTTGGAGTCTTTTGTGGTTTTGTATGAATTTTAAGATTTTTTTTTCTATTTTTATGAAAAATGTCACTGGTATTTTCATAGAGATTGTACTGAACATGTAGATTGCTTTGGCTACTATGGTAATTTTAATATAATTTTAATAAGATTAATTCTTCCAAATCCATGAGCATGGAATATCTTTCCTTTTTTGTGTTCTCTTCAAATTCTTTTGTCAGTGTTTTATAGCTTTCCTTGTAGAGATCTTTCATTTCTTTGGTTAAAATGATTCCTAGGTATTTTATATTCTTTGTAGCTATTGTAAATAGGATTGCTTTCTTCATTTCTTTTCTAGACTGATCACTGTTGGCATATAAAAATGTTACTGCTTTTTGTATATTGATTTTGTATCCTGCAACCTCCCTGAATTTTTTTATCAGTTCTAACAGTTTTTGGTAGGCTCTTGGTTTTTCTAAGTATAAGATCATGTCTTTTGCAAACAAAGCTAATTTGACTTCTCGCCCATTATTTCTTTCTTTTGCTTAGTTGCTCTGGCCAGAACTTTCTGTATTATGTTGAATAAAAGTGGTAAAAGTGGGCAACCTTGTCTTGTTTGAGATGTTAGAGGAAAGGTTTTCAGTTTTCTCTCACTGAGCAAGATGTTAGCTGTGGCTTTGTCATATATGGCTTTTATCATTTTGAAATATGTTCCTTCTATACCCAGTATGTTGAGGGTTTTTTTCATAAAAGGGATGTTGAATTTTATCGAATACTCTTTTAGCATCTATTGAAATGATCATATGGTTTTTGTTTTTGGTTCTGTCAATGTGATGTATCATGTTTATTGGTTTGCATATATTGAATCATCCTTTCATCCTTAGAATGAATCCCACTTGGTCATGGTGAATGACTTTTTCAATGTGTTGTTGAATTTGGTTTGCTAATATTTTTGTTGAGGATTTTTGCATCTATTATCATTAGTAATATTGGCCTGTTTTTTGTTGTTGTTGTTGTTGTGTCCTTATCTGGTTTTCGTATCAGTATAATGCTGGTATCATAGAATAAGTTTGGATGTATTTCCTCCTCTTTAATTTTTTTGAAGAGTTTGAGTGGAACTCATATTAGTTTTCTAATTTTGGTAGAATTCAACAGTGAAGCCATCATCAGGTCCTGGGCTTTTCTTTGATGGGAGACTTTTTATATGGCCTTAATCTTTCTATTTCTTCATGGTTGAATCTTGGTAGATTTTATGTGTCCAGTAATTTCTATTTCTTCTCGGTTTTCCAATTTTTTGGCATATATTGTATAATCTCTAAGAGTTCTTTGCATTTCTGTGATCTCAATGGTTATATATCTTTTTTCATTTGATTTTATTTATTTGAGTCTTTTTTCTTTTTTTCTTAGTCTAACTGAAAGTCTGTCAATTTTGATTATTTTTATCTTTTTAAAAAACCAAGTTTTTGTTTCATTCATCTTCCATATTTTTGGGGGTCTGAATTTCATTTATTTCTGTTCTTGTCTTTGTTATTTCTTTCTTCTAATCTTGTTTTTGCTTTTTGTTGTTTTTTTTTTTTTTTTTTTGAGACAGAGTCTCACTGTGTTGCCCGGGCTAGAATGCCGTGGAGTCAGCCTAGCTCACAGCAACCTCAAACTCCTGGGCTCAAGCAATCCTTCTGCCTCAACCTCCCTAGTAGATGGGACTACAGGCATGCACCACCATGCCCGGCTAATTTTTTCTACATATTTTTAGTTGTCCAATTATTTTCTTTCTATTTTTAGTACAGATGGGTTCTCGCTCTTACTCAGGCTGGTTTTGGACTCCTGAGCTCAAACAATCCGCCCACCTCGGCCTCCCACTGCACCCGGCCTTCTAATCTTGTTTTTAAAAAAATTTTTTTTGGTTGTTGTTCTTGCTTTCCTAGTTACTTGAGGTACACTGTTAGGATGTGCATTTGAAGTCTTTGTACTATTTTGATATAGTAGCTTATTACTATAAACTTTCCTGCTGTATAACATATATTTTGGTATGTTGTATTTTCATTTCATTTGTCTCAAGAAATTTTCAAAATTCCTTCTTAACTTCTTTATTGACTCATTGGTTATTCAAGAGCATGTTGTTTAATCTCCACATGTTAGTGTCTTTTCCAAGGTTCCTCTTGTTATTGACTTCTACTTTTATTCTATTGGAGTGAGAAAAGATGCTTGATATAATTTCTACTTTTTTGAATTTGTCAAGACTTGTTTTGTGGCCTAAGATATGGTCTATTCTGGAGACTGTTCCATGTGCTGATGAAAACAATGTGTATTTTGCAGCAGTTGGGTGAAAGGTTGTGTAAATGTCAGTTAGGCTTATTTGGTCTAGTATGTAGTTTAGCTCCAATGTTTCTTTGTTGATTTTCTGTCTGGATAATCTGTCCACTTCTGAGAGTAGGGCATTGAAGTACCCTGCCATTATTGTATTTCAGTCTGTCTCTCCCTTTGGATTTTTTAATGTTTGCTTTATATACTTGGTAGCTCTGGTATTGGGTGAATAGATATTTATAACTGTTATATCTTCTAGCTGTATTTTCCCCTTTATCATTATATAGTGACCTTAGTGACATTCTTTATCTCTTTTTACAATCTTTGACTTCTAATCTATTTTATCTGATATAAGTGTAGCTACTCATTCCCTTTTTTGGTTTCCAGTAGCATGGAATATCTTTTTCTACCCCATTACTTTCAGTCTCTGTGTGTCTTTATAGGTGAAGTGGGTTTCTTGCAGGCGACATAATCTTGTTTCTTTATCCATTCAGCCATTCTGTGCCTTTTAATTGGAAAATTGAGTCCATCTACATTCAGTGTTGTTACTAAGTAAAGACTTGCCACTGCCATTTTGTTGTTTGTTTTCTAGTTGTTTTATAACTTTTCTCTTTCTTTCTTATTGTCTTCCTTTGTGGTTGACTTTCTCTGACAGTATGTTTTAATTTCTTCGTTTTTACTTTGAGAGAATCTACTATACGTTTTTGCACTGCAGTTACCATGAAGCTTACAAAAAACATTTTATAGATATAAAAAGTTGTTTTAAAGAGATGACAACTTATATTACAAAGAAAAGAATAAAAATAAATGAAGAAAAAACTGAAAGAAACCTCTATACTTGAACTCTATCTCCCTCACATTTTGACTTTAATTTACATATTTCTATATTACTTCTCTCTTAACAGGTTACTGTAGGTATTATTGTTTTTGACAGATTTGTCTTTTGGACAGACAGTTTGGATAAATGTCTTCCTAGGCCTGTTTTCCAAACCTTACCTGTTTGGTTGAATATTTTAAATATCCAGGATGATTCACTTTTAGTAATGCAAATACAACTGAATATAAACTGGGAGATTTCATTTCATTCATAGATATGAATTGGGCACAGTTTTATGCCACTCATGAAATTATGATTATGGGCAGCTTGCTACCAAAGGCGGGAGGCAAGGAAGTCTGCACATTTAATGCTGGGAAGAGAAAGAAATTTCAAGGTAGTGTGGAGGGCTCATGGACTTTGGGCTTCCTCCTGACAAGATCATGTTGAAAATAGGAGGCACTTGAAGAGTTCTTGGGTGTTTACCAATTAGAGCAGCAATCAGCTGATATGTGTAGCAGCATGAAGCACTACACATATCTACTGTCTGAGAGAGTAACAGAATCAGGCACTCTCACTAGAAATCAAGGAAATACAAATTGAAATAATAATGAGATGTCAATTTACATCCATCAGATTGGCAAAAGTTAAAAGGACCAATAACATCTATTGCTGGCAGGGAAGTGAGGAAGAAGAGTAATGCCATAATTACCAGTGAAAATGTGATTTATTACAGCTTTTTTGGAAGGTAATCTGGCAACACCTACTTCAGATATATATATATATAAAATTTAGCCCAGCAAACTACTTTTCAGAATCTATTTCATAGAAAAAATAATCACCAGTATATAAGGATTACATGCAAGGGTGCTTACTGCAGAATTGATCATAGTGGAAAACAATTGAAAACCTAATGAATGCCCATCAATAGAGGGATGAAACATTATCAGACATTCACACTGTGAAATGTGATGCAAATAAAAAGCAATAAGCAATGAAGGAACAATTAGATTAAAGCTCATAATTATCAATAGGAATGACAAAGCCCTGGAAATAAATAATAGAATAACAGGGAAGTTATAGAGTGAGGTCATGAGCCTCAGCAGAATCCAGAATGTCAGATGTGGCATCTAGATTTCCTCTCTCTCTCTCTCTCTCTCTCTCTCTCTCTCTCTCTCTCTCTCTCAGCTTTGCTTGGCATCTCTTTCAGACAGCCTTTCTCTTCTCAGTGGCAAGATGGTCATCCAAATACACATTTTCCTCAGCGCTGGTAATTCTGGAGAAAGGGAGAGATCCTCTTTCTCTCACCAGCTCCACCAGTCTCAGAAAGGTAGTCTCACTGGTCCCACTCCAGTCTCATGCCAGGATGTCACAAGTCTGCTTCTGCAGCTCTCTGGGTGAAGGTGGGCAGTTCCCAAAAGGAAAAGGTGCTGGGCAGATTGCAAAGGTAACAGATGTCCTCTGCAATTTCTATCCAGTCTTTTCTCTGTGCATATGTATGTATAAATATAGCTCAGATTATATTGTTAATAAAACATTTTAATATTTAAAGCATTTCCCTGTATTATTGAAAACTTTTCATAACTTTCAATTTTTAATGACACTGATTGCAAAGAGAAAAGGAGACTCTTTTGCCTTCCATTTTTCTGCTTTGTATTGATACTAATATATCAAGCCAGACATCCTGGCTAAGGAGAAGACCTATGTATGAGGAAGCAGGCTTTCTCACTAAATGTTATAAAAACCCCATCCAGTGGGGATAACTAAGGAAATTGCCAAGTTACAGCAAAAGAAGTGGAGGGAGCGTTGCTTCCCCTTCTCTGTTTCTGCACTTCTCTTTCTCCAGATTTAGTTCCTTACATAACAAGGGAGATAGGCAAGAGGGAATGTGGGTGCCAAGAGAAGGGAGAAATGAATCAACCCAGACATGGAATGAATCAACCTAGATATGAATCAACCCTGATATGAAAGCCATGAACCAATTCATCATTTCAACCATTAGTTAGTCCACAAATGTTTCTTGAGCATCTAATATGTATCTGGATCTTTGTTAGATATACAAACATAGCCCCGTCCACACAGAGTTCAGTTTGTTGCAGATAGACAAAGGACAGATACAAAATAAACAAATGATTACAAATGTGATGAGGACTACTTCAAAGAGGCACTTAGAACTACAGGAGGGAGTGAAGAACAGGCAGACCTAACTTAGCTGGGGAATCAAGGGAGGCTTCCTTGAGGAAGCTGACAGCTGGGAGAGAAATGAGAGTTGGCTGGGCAAGAGGGGAGCGGGAAGGAAGGCTGATCCATGATCAGGAAATGGCACCTGCAAATGCTCCACAGCAGAAGAGGGGCATGGTGTGTTCACGGGATCCGGAAAGGACCACCCAGATCTCACACAGAGAATGAGGACAGTAGAACCAGTTGGGCCTAGATGAGTGGACAGGGGCTTATTCATGGAGGACATTGTAGGTGACAAGAAGGATTAGGGACTGTAAGCTAACGGTTGTAAAAGCCACCATAGGATTTTGTATAGAGGAGTGATAGCATTATAAAGGAGTTGTTGATAGGTCATTGGGTTCATAGAATACAGAACAAATTGGAGGGAGGCAAGAGTGGCTGCAGGGAGTCCACTGTTTGGAGGCTGCTGTAATAGAGATGACAGTGGCTGGGACTGAGGTGGCGGCTGGGGGCGAGAGGGAAGTGGAAGGATATTTGAAGCATTTGGGAGTTGGAAGATTGATTAGATGTGGAGAATGAGAGAAAAAGAGTCCAGGATGACCACCAGGCTTTGGCTTGAAGAAAACAAAAGTGAATCCGTGGTACCTTTACCAAGAACCCTGGAGGAGAAGCAGTTTGGAGAGGTAAACGGTGAGCTCAGACTGGGACATGTGGAGTTTGAGGGACAGACGAGACATGCAAATTGAGATCTTGAGTAGGTGGCTAGATATACATGGAGAAGTTAGGGAATCATTCACTTGGATTCATAATGCCACACTGACTTTTGCTGGGAACTTGGGCCTGAATTACATGGATAAGTGACACCCATTCACTCTCTTCCATGTGTGAAGCACATCTGTGTTTGCCAGACGAATTTCTGTTGTGTTAATCTCCTGTTCACGTGGTTTCTCAGTGAAGATGAGTTCTCATTGGAAATGATAGTAGTATTCTTGAAACAAAACTTTCTTTTGTCGATTCTAAAAAACATGAAGAGTAAACAACAAAGTGAGGCCCATTTAAGGGACAGAAGGGAAGGAACTAATATCCCAAAATGGCAGTGGGTTTTGTGACCTCACTAAGAGGTCTTCCCTATTCAAAGTGATGTGATTTTCATTTTCCTGGTAAAGCTCTATTAAAGCCGACCACTAAAGGAAAAATAAGATAAACTCCTTGGAGATTAAATGCGCCTTGACTGTGTTTTATTTTCTGTGAAGTGAGAATATTATAGTACTATTATGCTCCCAATCTTGCCTTCTTTGACAGGTTAATGACCATCCTAAATCACCAAATTGTGTTTTTGTAAATAGTTCTGTTTTGAACCTAACAGCTTCTTTATGTGTGCCTAATTACAAACACATGCAACAACTAGCCTTGAGTTCAAAAGTATAAACTCAGACATAACTGATCACTGCAGAATTGTGCACATTTTGTTAGCATCTCCCAATGAAGGAAGCAGCCACACAAGGGAAAACAATAAGCCACAAAGTTGGGTGTTAAATTATCATCAGGTGCTCCATCTACACATATGTGACAGAACACGATTATATACATATATTATATGTTCTCTGTCAGGGAAAGTTTAAAGACGAAATCATTCAATATCCTGTTATCCTGCCTCATACACATCTCAAATCCTCCTCATCTCCATTCACTCCCACCACCCCTGCTGTGGTCAGGCCATCCCCATCTCTCCTGGGAACAAAGTCTCTGAAACCAGGCTGAGCTAAGTGGGCACTTGTTAGCAGGAGAATTGCAGTCCTACGGAAGACTTCCGTGACACTAGGCCTGCATTTCTACTTCTGCAATACTCTGATTCTCTTCCAAAGCCCATAAAGACTAGTATTAGGGACATTTTTAATACCTAAGACTCAGACATAAGCACCACAGGCCGTGAAATATGCTGCTGAGTAACTATGAGCTTTAAAAGTGAAAGATTGTTCTTACTGTGTAGTTCAATAGGGCATTGAAATCCCACTTGGTGCTGGGGGAGAAATGGATGTCAGAGCTCTGGTGTTTGGGGTACCTATCTTTGCTCCCCTCTCACCATTTAGGGTACTCATGAATGGGGGAAATGAATTCTAGGAAAACCTGAAAATGCCGTCTTCCAATATCCCTCTTTAGAACCCTGCAAGGAGCCCAAGCCCCAGGGCTCCCACACTACTCCCTGTGTGTCCCATAAAAGCCTGTCTCCTTGGTTGTACCTCATGCTCAGAATACCCTTTTTCTTTTCCCTATCAAAACAGCTCCTTTTCCGCAAGTGTTTGTGTAATAAAAAGGGTCAGATATAATAATTCATGGCAAAAGGCCTCAACTCCAAAGAAGGAATCCTCCAGGAGCAGATTTCAGATGCTCTGAAAAAACGGGAAGAGAAATATTCTGGACTCACATAGCTCACTACTCCTACAGCCTGCAAACAACTAGCAACTGAGGAAACCCCCACACCAAGGATATCTATAACCAAGGCATCCATCCAGATCCTAGACCACCATCAACGCACCCACAAGCACAGCCAACAGTTCTTACTCAACGTATCCTACAAACACACCCATATGAGTGAGGTGAGGGGAAAAGGCCCTATCTAAACAAAAGAAAATCCCAAATTAAGAAGCAACAGCTGCTCCAGAGAAGAAGGAATCAGCCAAAGAACTCTGGAAGTATGAAGAATCAGAGTGAAAGGACACTCCCAAAAGGGAGCACCAGCTCTCCAGCAATGGACACCAACCAAAATCAGAATATTGAAATGAGAGATAAAGAATTCCAAATATGGGTTATAAGTAAGCCCAACAAAATAGAAGAGAAAATGGAAAACCAACACAAAGAAACCACAAAAAAAATTCAGGTAATGAATGAAAAATTCACTAAAGAAATTGAATTATTAAAAAAATCAAAGAGAACTTCTGGAAATAAAAAATTCATTCAAAGAAATAAAAAACACAGTGGCAAGTCTTAAGAATAGACTAGACTAGACAGAAGAAAGACTCTCAGAGCTTGAAGACAACACCTTTGAATTAAACAAGTCAGTCAAAGATGAACAGAAAATTAAGAGGAAGGAACAAAGCCTACAAGAAATATGGGATTATGTAAAGAGGACAAATATAAGAATCATAGGCATCCCTGAGAGTGAAGAAGAAAACACAAGGATTGGAAAACCTATTTGAGGGAATAATTGAAGAAAACTTCTCTGTTCTTGCTAGAAATTTAGATAGCCTGGTAAAAGAAGCTCAATTAACACCTGGGAGATTCATTGCAAAATGGCAATCACCAGGACACATCAGACTGGCCAAAGTAACACGAAGGAGGAACGGCTGCAAACCACAAGGCAAAAACATCAGGCAACTTACAAAGGAAAACTATCAGGCTAACTCAGACTTCTGAACTGAGACTTTACAAGCCTGAAGAGATTGGGGCCCCACTTTTAGTCTTCTTAAACAGAATAATGGCCAGCCTAGAACTTTGTATTCTGCAAAACTAAGTTTCTTACATGAGGGAGAAATAAAAACTTTTTCAGACAAGCAAACACTGAGGGAATATGTCAAGACCAGACCTGCTCTGCAGGAAGCACTCAGTTCTGCATTATACATTCATCATCACAATAGAATGTTTATTGCAGCAACAATTCACAATTGCAAAGATGCGGAATCAACCCAAGTGCCCATCAGTTCATGACTGGATTAATAAAATTGGTATATGTATACCATGGAGTACTACTCAGCCATAAAAAAAGAATTCATACCTTTGGTAATAATCTGGGTGGAATTGGAAACGATTCTCCTAAGTGAAGTATTGCAAGAATGGATAAACAAACATCACATGTACTCACTATTAGATTAGAACTGCCAATCAGCACTCGTGCACAAATAGAAGTAAAACTCAACAGAAATCAAGCAGGTGGGAGCGGGGCAGAGGGGATGGGCAAAATCATACCTAATGGGTACAATGTACACTATCTGGGTGATGGGCAAACTTACAAGTTTGACTCAAGCAGTACAAAAGCAATCCATGTAACCAAGACATTGTACCTTCATAATATTCTGAAACAAAAACAATTTTAAAAAATAAAAATCAAAAAAGAGAACAATATTCTGAACTCAGGGTCATCCTCATACCTCTAATCCCAAATTAATGATATGGTCACCAATCTGCCCTTGTTTAGCAGCATGTGTGTGACAATCTCCAGGTTAGACACTCTTTTCTTCTCCAGCCCCTTGCCTGAAACCAATGCACATTCTGATTGAGTGCAGAGAGTATTTCCTCTGAATAAACCGTTTCCCTGAAGAAATTGGCTGGCTAGTATAGAATTGGTTGATGAATCAGAAAACCTAGCCTCTGTTCCCTCCAAAACCATTTCCTAACTGTGTAACCTTGGGCAAGCCACTTAACCTCTCTGAGGATCAACTTCCTAAATTCAATTTGGGATAATAATCCATCCTCTGCATTCTTACAATTGATTATTTTAAAGAATAAGCGAGATAATAAATATGAACCGGCATTGAGATCTGTAAATTATACAGTATTATTGCTGAAGGATGAATGCTGCCCTCACCCTGTCTGGTGATTTTAAATACATAATACTAGATCTTTCCATGCTGTCAACAATATGGAAGGAAACAGCTGCCGGTCAAAGCCAATTTTAGAAACCTGCATTTTTTGCAAAAGAAAGAGTCAACTTTGATCACAACAATGTTGCTGGCACAGGATGGTCACTGCCAGAAAACAATGCAGAGATGGTCCAGCAGGTGTCAGCAGAGAACCACCTTTCGGTACTGGGTGGGCTCATCAAGGGCCTGGTGGGCCAGGGCAGGACTGGGAGGGTTCTGTCATTAAAACCAGGGCTGTCCTAACTCTGGTGGGGTGCTGGTGGGCAGATCAGAACCACTGAGATGGGGACAATCTTTCGGTTCTATCTACAAAATCCCTCTCAGCGGCTCCAGGATCCTTCCCTTTCAGAAGGCCCCTTCCCATGCTTGCCTGTTAGTGGGGGCCCGAGTCCCTCTTCTGTCCTCAGAGCTTGTCCTCTAACTTGGAAAATGTGTCTCACAGAGAAGGAAGGTTTATTTGTTTGCTTAGAGAAACACTGCTTTAGGAATGACCTTCATCTCTCCCTCCCAACACCAGGGTTGTCGTGAATATATGATTTTCACCTATACTTCCTTCTCCTACCTTAACAACCAGCCATTCAGATTCAATAATTCAGGCAACAAATCCAGCTTATACAAGGTAAATGGATAACATATTGGGAGTGGGAGAGCACTGTTTACAGCTACCAAATGGAAGCTGGTGGAATGAAGTATTTAAACTCTTATATGTTACAGATGGTCTTTCATATTTTACTCTTATGGGGACGTGATTTCATTGGAAATATGTGCAAGTCAATGTTATAATGTGCCATGTTGAAACCGGTTCTGCTGCATGTCTTATGAGTTTGGGGTCTTTCTTACCCCAAGGGGCTGGATGTAGAGAAGATGACTTGGAAAAGCAGAGAAGTAGCCCTTCCCAACAGAAGCAGATCCCAAACTGTCTGTCCTGCTACCTCCCACGGCAATTTCTAAGTTTTCCAGAGAGCATCTGTGTGACAGTGTGTGTGTGTGTGTTAGAGAGAGAGAGAGAGAGAGAGAGAGAGAGGAAGCAGCACATGTCCGTAAAGCGGTATGTTGCAGTAATGGGGGATGGGTATGTGTGAGAAACTGTGAGAAGGGGCAAATGGGATCACACTCAAAGGGCTGTCTGAGGCTCTGAAGCCAGACCTGTGGCTTAAGTTCAAGGGCAGGGACATGGTCACACATAGGGTGGCTACCTGCAAGTCTGTCACACCTGGGAAAAGGGGAAAAGGAAACAAAAATAAACAAAATGGCTATGAATGCTTGTGGTCCTATTGCACTTGGCTCTCTCGCCCCCTAGCAAAGTCCAATCCTCCTCAAAAACTCAGAAACTGTAGGGCTGGAATAACTCTAAGGTATCCAGAAGAAGAGAGTCATGGCCTTTTGGAATAATGCAAGGAGTGGGTGTACAAGTGTGTGTGTATAGTGTGTGGGGAGGTATGTCTATGGGGGGGTCCCGAGAGTCCTAAACTCTATTACCTAGAAGGCACAAGGAGCAGAAGTCCTGCACCCACCACTAAATGTGAGTGTGGGCCCAGCA
>CAUYSK010076085.1:0-28317 GCA_963575035.1 Avahi laniger
AATTAATTTCTTTCTATTTTTGGTAGAGGTGGGGTCTCACTCTTGCTCAGGCTGGTCTCGAACTCCTGAGCTCAGAATGATCCACCCACCTCGGCCTCCCAGAGAGCTAGGATTACAGGCGTGAGCCACCGCGCCCGGCCCAGTTTGAGAGTTTTATACAATTTTCACATGCACATTTTACTTAAAGTTTCAGGTTAGTTGATATTACTATCTTTTTCCCAAATAATACAAGGATCTTACATGGATTTAATCTACTTTCCAAACGTTTTGGCCCATATCTTAGTTCTATCCTTTAAAAAAAAAACCCATATTAATCATTATTATTAGTGTTTCATACAGTGAATTCTTACTAAAATTTATCTTTTTGAACTTTTTAATTGCGAAATATGTCACACCCAGACAAAAGTTCATAAAATGTGAATATATTCCTTAATGAATTGTCACAAAATGAACATTCATGAAACCATAACAAGAAACAGAATGTCGCCAGCACCCTGATAGCACCTCCTCTCAACCGTTCCCAAGTCCTCTTCCCCAATCTTTCCCTAGAGGTAACTATAATCTGATTTTTACGGCAATTATTTTTTTCCTTAAACACTATATTTTAGTTGAGCTTTACATAAATACGTAATGTATTTTTTTTTTTAAGAGACAATGTCTTGCTGTCACCCAGGCTCAAGTGTTCCTTCCGCTTAAAGCCTCCCAAGTATTAAATAGCGAGGATTACAGGTGCAAGCCACTACATCTAGCATTCATTCATTTCTTCATTCATTCAATCATTCTTTTTTGAGACAGGGTTTCATTCTGTCGCCCAGGCTGGAGTGCAGTGGTGTAATCATTGCTTACTGCAGCCTGAAACTTCTGCGCTTAAGCAATTCTCCTGCTTCAACCTCCCAAGTTGCTGGGACTACAGGCATGAGCCACCACTCCCAGACTGTATTCTTTTTTTTTTATCTTGTTCCTTTTGCTTAATATTTATGAGATTCACAACTATTTATTTTCATTACTGTCTAATAGTCCTTTGTATAGTTATATGATACTTCATCCATTTACTGGATATAAAATTCTAAGTTGACAATTATTCTTTCAGCCGGTTAAAAATGGCATTCAACAGACTTCTTGTTTCCACCATTTCTGTTGAATGGACAGCTGCTAGCTAATTGTTGTTTATTTAAAGGTAATCTTTCTGTGTTCTCTGGCCACTTTTAAGATTTTTCTCTTGTTTTTGATTTTCAGCAGTTTAACAATGCTGTCTATAGATATGGACTTTGATATTTCTCCTGCTTGAGGTTCGTACCACTTCTGCAATTTATGGACTATTATTCTTCATCAGTTTGTAAAAGTTCTAAACCATTTTCTCTTCAAATAACTCTTTTGCCCCACCCTCTTTCTCTTGCCTTTCTGGAACTTTAAATATATGCATCACACCTTCTCATGGTATTTTTTCTCTGCCTTACTCTTTCTTAATTCCTTTCATCTTTTGTCTCTGGTTATTTTCATCTTACATCTTTTAGTTTACTAATTCTCTCTTCAGATGTGTCTAATCTGAAACACATTCACTTGAGTTAATTTCCCTTACTGATTTTCTCATTTCCAGAATCTCCATTTGTTTATTGTTTTTACAGTTTCCAGTACTCTGCCAAAATTCTCAGTCTTGTCTTTTATCTCCTTGAATGTGAAAAGTTATTTCAAAAGTATCTATATGAGAATTTCAATATCTGGAGGCCCTGTTTCTACTATCTTTTGTTTCTTTTCTTTATAGTTTGTGTCTTTGTGGAGCCAGTTGTTTTTGATTATAAGCCAGACATTGATTTGAAACTGTAGAAATAATTTGTGACCTTACATGATATTACCTTCCTCCAGGAAGGATTTATGATTCTGCCAGATGCCTGCGGACGCTAGCAATTTAGGAACTCCCAAACCAATTTTAGAGATTGATCCGTAGCCTCTGTGAGAGTATGTCTACTCCTGGTTAACCCTTGCTCCTATGGTATAGCCCCCTTCAGGGTCCTGACTCAAAATGAGGTATGCTCATCAGGTATCCCCTCTTTGGGGGCTATGGGCTCTGATCTCTGCCCCCTTTATTTACTACCACTAGCCTGTCAACGGGGTTGCTTAGCTCTTCAGCAGCTCCCTCCAGAACTGGTTTTTCCAAAGGATAAGTGAATTCATGTCTCTGGAAGTAATGTGGAATAAAAGTGTTGTCTGAAAATATATTCATGATCTGTTTTTGTAAAACTTTTGGCTTATACAATCATCTACCTTTGTATTATGAACACGTGGGTAATGACATCTCCTCACATCATACACATCCCCCACAATCCCAAGTGCACTGCCATATATAAACTAGTCACTAAATAAATTTTACCTGCAAGTTGTTTCAAAATATAGGTCAAAGTATAAACGAGTTTGCTTTCTTAACTCTGGGTCTCACTTATCACATAAGTGATAACAAACTTTTACTAAATTATATTTATATTCACATTACCCTCCTCTGCTCCTCTTCAGCATCAGCAAAGAGTTTACGAATGTTAGCTTCTGATTCTCCCACATATTTGTTAAGGATTTCTGGCCCATTGACCACCTTGGGCTCTCTTGCGTTCAACATCTTGCCAATCTGCCGAGCCAAGAGAGTCTTACCACAGCCTGGGGGTCCATACAACAGGATGCCTTTAACATGTTTACAACCTGAAAAGGAGAAGAAAAACAGTTTTATGTCAACTAAGCAAAATCCAAGTATGACTCTAAAGGAAGGTTTTCTTTCTTCTTCATATCTACTTTAGAAAAAACAGTGATGCCATGAAACCATTTACATATATTAATATCCACATGCCACAACATGAATAAACAATTGAAAATTCAGAAACAATTTCTATAATAGTATTAATGTCTGAGGGGAAAAAGCTGCTGGTTAAAGGTCTTTGAAAAAGTACATTCGAGCTATCACTTAAAACAAACACTTTTAGTTGTCAAAATGTCTAATTAGGAAATATAACTTATTTTCATTATCCTTTACTTTAAGGTTAGAGGAAAAAAAGATTTGTTTTTAGGCAAATCTAACCCAAAACAAAACTATTATAATACTGTAGGCTCCAGAAACTATATGTTAGTCATAGAATAACAGGTCTATGTGTCAATATGAGCACTTGAAAAAAGGGCAAATGTGTCTGAGTTAGAGGGGTATGAAGGAATACAGACTTTGTGGATAAAGTTGAATGTCTTACCCTGTATGACTAATACAAGTGAGGTGCGTGCTTCTTTAGAGCAGCCCACATGAAGAAGTTGTTTCAAGAGTAGTGTCCAACTTTTTCTAGGCAAGAATAGCTAAATGCCTTAAAGGTACCATTAACAATCCAAACTAGCAGGACTGATGATCTACACTCCACAGGATTTCTTTAGCCAACTCTATATAAGTGCTTATTTCATTTCTTAAGATGAAGATGACCTGAGATTTCTGTTTCCTCACATTAGGGACTCTCCCTTTTCTCTCACTTTTCTAGCAGTTTCCCAGTTAAGACACATGGCTCCTTTCTGATGAGTTTTTTTCTTTATCCTATACCTAAAAAAGCACTCTGAAATAATGGATGATTACATTTCAGTATTATACTCATAACTATGGATGAAAAAAAAACTTCTGAAAATGTAATATTAGCAGTATGTTTCCAGGGAAAATGGTTTGTCCTTATTTAAAATGAAAGCATTAAAAGGTATATCTTCCTGTAATGCTAACACTCTGGGAGGTCGAGACGGGAGGACTGCTTGAGCTCAGGAGTCTAAGACCAGCCTGAGCAAGAGAGAGACCCTGTCTCTACTAAAAATAGAAAAATTAATGGGGTGCAGTGACATGCGCCTGTAGTCTCAGCTACTCAGGAGGCTGAGGCAGGAGGATCGCCTGAGTCTAAGAGTTTGAGGTTGCAATGAGCTAGATGACACCACTGCACTCTAGCTGAGGTGACAGAGTGAGATTCTGTCTCAAAAAAAAGTATGTCTTTAAGAAAAAAGTATAATACATTTGATAACTCACATAAAATAAATCACGAGATATGAACCCTACTAGAAACTTTAGATTCTGAGGAGGAAGACCCTTTGGGTTGTCAGCCTGGTCCTTACTTCCTTTTATCTTTATGGATAAAAGGAAGTAAGCCTTGAAGGCTTAGAGTCTCAACCCTTCTCATCACAGAGTAAATCCCTGCCCTAAGAACCATGGCCAAATAAAATGCCTTTGGCCTTTGACCTGCCTTTGACCCATCCTTCAAGCATGGGTGGCAGGGAGATAGGGGGATAAGCCTTGAGCTTCTCCTGGAGGCCAAAACCACCAAGCCCCGCCAGCATCTTAGTCCCAGGCACACACTGGACGAGGACTTTGGAATCTGGCTCCTAATCTTACCCTCCACACCAACTGTTACCACCATGATTTGAAATTATTCATATGTATGAACCACAGCAGAGGCAGGTGGTGGTGGTGGTGAAACAGGCCAGGAGAGGAGAATGAAGATTTGCCAAATGCCTACAAAAAAAGTATCAGGCCTTATCCTCATCTCCGGTTTCTTGACTTCCTTATTTTCTCCAAGTTTATCAATTTCCTCTTAACCACACTTCCTTCTGTAGGAAGCCATACGTTCTTTGAAGGACTCTTAACTCCCTGGCCTTTTCATACTTTTGTGATAATGATCCCATGTGCCCTCACCACAGTATGGCTTTATTGCACCTGTACACTGGCCACAGAGCACAGCCGGAGAAAATTACACCACTGTGCTCACTGATACCGCCACAATTGCATGCTATCCAATTTCAGGCCTAGTCTCACTGCTTTCTCAATACTGCGTGTCACCCTTTACTTGTCTTTGTTAGCTCATCTCTAATTCTCCTTCTTAATTATCCTGATCTTCACCGTTCTTCTCTTCTCAAGAGCTACCCCATGCCAAGAATTCTTAGAGATGACCTAGATTCCTACTGCACATATTTAAAAACAAACACAAAAAACCAGCAGGTACGAACTCCCTTCAGCTCTCTGCTTCTCTATCTGTAAACTGATCAGCAGACGTATTCATTCTCAACCCCAACCCCATTTCTCAAAGCAGGAGTTTTCCTTCCTTGTCTCCAAAGTTTACATTGCAACCGTTTATTTACGTACCTTATTAGACTGTGAACTATCCAAGGGCAAGTACTGTCTCATCAATCCTGAATCAAAAACACCCAGCATAATGCCTTGCACATAGTATGTAAGCAATACATTGTTGATTTCTTTCTTACAAAACTCAAAGAATATAAGGGAGAGACCATTTTTAAAAATTATTTGAAACTCAATTTACGGAACAATGCTTACTTTCATAGCTGAACTAATTTAAATACCTAAAAAACACATTTGCAACGACTGAGACTTTGCAAATTTAGCAAAACAAACTAAATAATATATAAACACTAGAATCTTAACTTTGTAACTCTGGTTTTGTACAAGGAAAATATTCAATTTAATGTATTTTGAATTAAACTGACTCAGCTCTTATAAAAATAAATAATTCACAATAGTATATTACCATAAAGGTTAAGAGAAAAGGAGATAAAATACATATCCATGGAGCTTACTATATATAATATAGATTTCTGAAATCATAGAATATATTCAATATAACACCAACAGGAATGTCATAGAAGCTCTAGTCTGCATTAGAACTATAATTCTTTTAGGATCTCAAATAAGCACATCAAAAAAATGCACTGACATGTAAAGACTTTCAAAATCCACATCTACAAAGGAAGTTAGTTACTTGAATAAGCAGTGGAAATGGGACTTTGTTATTAATATTATTATTATAGCCTATTCTGACTTATTAAATAAGCATTGGTCTCTAATTTTAAATGAGTCATAAAAACTCTTTATAACTAATTCCATTCAACAAAAGTGTATTAAGCTCCTGTTTAGACTGGGTGCTAAGGTAGATGCTAGGGATACAAACATGAAAAAGACAGTCTCTACCTGTAGGGCATTCCTGGCTTAGGAGGAAAGACAAATAAAAATAAGTTATCTACGATATTATATGACATCATCAGAGATATGTATGAAATGTTTTTGGAATCTTGCCAAGAGAGACTGATTCTGCAGAAAATCAGAGACAGACACAGGAGGAGAGGTAACATTCAATCTAGGCCTGGAAGGATGAGTAGGAGGTTCACAGTTGGGCAATGGAGAGGAAATGGCACCCCAAAGAGAGAGACTGGCATGGCCAAAGGCATAGGAGTATGGACACAGATGCTGTTCTCTCAGAACAGCCAGTAGTAACCTGTTGTGGCCAGTCTTGGAGGTGAGGAAGGGCAGGGCCTGAAGATGAGGCTGGTAGGTTTCTAACTGGCAGGCCTTGAACCATGCCCATGAGTTTTTAGCTTGTTTCACAGGTGATTAAAATCCTATGTTTTTTAGGTGATTGATCTAATCATCTTTTAGGTATAGGTGATTAATCATGGAAGGTGCACAATGAGATATGTGTTTAAAAGCTAACTCTTGTGGTAGCACGGAGGAAGAACTTAAGAACAAAGAGGCAGAATGTGGAAGGCTAGTAGGAAGAATGTTCTTAACCTTTTTCTGGGGA
The DNA here is from genome assembly GCA_963575035.1 of Avahi laniger. Classification (NCBI taxonomy): domain Eukaryota; kingdom Metazoa; phylum Chordata; class Mammalia; order Primates; family Indriidae; genus Avahi; species Avahi laniger. Next base: position 6,588 of record CAUYSK010076085.1, read on the forward strand.
CAATTCACTAGCTGACTCTGGATTTTTTGCCAGTTAAGTTTTCATACCCCTCAAGTCCTCTGGAAGCACATGAACAAATGGGCCTAGAGGCCTCCGAAGGTCACCTGCCTATCCCTGTTGATGCCCCAGCTTTCTCCTGAGCTTCTCTCGGACATGAAAGCCTAGATCTGATATCAGGGAGCCTCTGATCTCTGGCTGTTGGACTGACTGCTGGGCTGTACTGACTGCTGGTACTTTTCTTTCTTAATGTTTTATAGGCCCCCTCACTACTCAGAGATCAGCACCCTGGTTTAGTGAACTAAATAGCAAAGGACAGGTATGGAAGAAGGAGAAATCAGTGGAACTGATTTAAAATGTCACAATCTCTCATTCTATTTCTCACTTTCTTTCCCATGGAATAGTCTAATCGACCTCCCCAGAAAAAATGCACATGTACAAAAAAATTTGTATATAGGAGGCTGAGGTGGGAGGATCACTTGAGGCCAGGAGTTTGAGGCCAGCCTGGGCAACACGGCAAGATCCTGTCTCTAAAAAAAATTTTAGAAAAAATTAGCCATGGTGGCACACACCTATATAGTTCCAGCTACTCAGGAGGCTGAGGTGGGAGGATTGCTTGAGCCCCGAGGTTTGAGGCTGCAGTGAGCTATGATTGCCCCACTGCAGTCCAGACTGAGCAACAGAGTGAGACCCCATCTCTTAAAAAAGTTGCATACAATTTCAGAGAATTTTTAAATCCTTTGAGGTCCATCCATGGAATCCAAATTAAAACTCCTGAATGTGTTACTGAAATAATACAGGTAAGAGACTGGTATAAAAAGAGGCAACAGTCACAGGAAATAGTAGGAAAAGAAAGGAAGATGTGGGAGATATTCATCAGAGTTTAGAGACCAGATGGAAATTAGAGAATGAAACGGAGTCAAGGATGACCTTAAGGTATCTAATCTGGGCATGTGGGTAAAATGATGATGAACTCTGGGATACCAAGAAGATAGCAAGAGGAAGAGGAGCCAGTTTGGAGAAGAGAGGAAATCATTACTTGTTTTAGGCTATAAGGCATTTGAGATTCTGGCAGTAATGCCCATTAAAAATACAGGTTGAAAACTCAGAAAAGACATCAGAACAACTGCTTCACTATTTTTGAATGCCTGCTCTGGGCACATGAAAAGTTTTCAGCAAAAGAATGTGACAACAGGGACAAATGCTGCAGAGACAGAGGATGAGGCCTCGGAAAAGGCTACCAGATTTAGAAATCAGCAAGATCATGTTGATCTGGGCCATAGGTCTTTGATCATGGGCACAGTATTTGGGGTTGAGGTCCCTTCCTTTGACTTAGAAGAAAGCTAGGTAGCGTGAGCAGGACCTCTGGCGAAACAGTGGAAGGATATAGGGAGAGAGCTTGTGGAGACACTTCTCTTTCTGAGACCAGGGGAGAAGAGGAGAAAGCGGAGGGTATGCCTGACAGGTTCTGCTGACCATGTGGAGCAGGAGCAAGGTGATCTAAAAATGAGGGACGGGGAGAGGATACTGGGAAACATGGTAAAGGTCTGGAAAGAACATGGGGAACTGGGAAAATGTGTGGGGAAATGGGCCTGAGAAGCCAGATGCCATTATGTAAGTGAACCCAGCATATGAGATTCAGGTCATCAAAGGACCACCTTTTTTGTTGTATTTTTATAAGCAATTCACAATGTTAGGTAAGGTATAGATTCTTATTCAAGTCTATAAATTTCACCTCATCTGGCGTAAGAATCTTGACTTTATTGGTTTTAACCATCTCTTTTTTTCGAAACTGAATCTTAAAGATTAACAATGTGAGGTAAATAACAGGATTAAGTTAATTTGAGGTCGCCATACTTATATACCTCAATCCTATTATCTAACTTTCCCATCACATGATTGTTCTCAAATTTTTTTCCTCTGTTTTCCATGAAGTTTGAGGCTTTAATCTTCATTTCTAAGTCATTCTCATTTTTTCTCCCTCCTCTGTAACTTATGTAACTAAAAACTATTGTGGGCTAATAGTAAAAGCATTTCTTCTCTTAATTTCCTGTGTCCAAGTACTTAAAATTGCTTGTTTTACTAACTGTTCCTGTTAATCATCTTCTAAAAAATATGAACTTTTTATATGAATGAGACACAAACAAATTAACAACTCTTGGTTATGGCAACAGAATGGAAGGTGGTAGAGAAAAGCATAATCCAAAACGGCCAAAAATAGATTTATATATATGGTTTTGGAATTTAAGTTGCTAATTGTATTTGAATATAGGAGTAAATAAAGTTCCAGGATATCATATTCTTTCTCTCATTCAATCAGTGATACATTTTGCAGTGGGAAGATGAGGAATTTCTCTTCCAATTGCTTTTATTTTCTCAGTGAAATAAAGATTCCAGGTCATCAGACGTTGGTGAGGATGGAAGAAGGGAAGAGGTGGTGTCGGGGTTTTGAAGAGAATGAAGAATTAATCATCTCAGAGAAAAGCAAAATAAATTGTTTATACTAAGGAAATACAGAAGGAATACCAGGAATACCTATTCCAAGAAATACTGAGGGGCCATTTGAGATTTGGTTCATAAATTTAAAGTGAGATCAGACACCATAGTTTTGTGTTTTTCTTAAGCCATATGTAACAGCCAGAGTACTAGCACGGAGTAGGCAGGTAGCTGAGAAACACTTGAGGCTTTGGCATATAGAGGATGAGAAGCAAGGCTGCTAAGGGTATATGCAAAGAGAATAAAAGTGATAGACCATGGAGCCTAAGCTGGGTGAAGAGGAAGGAGAAGACAAAAAGACTGGCAAGAGATGGAATAAATGAACTGGAGGTTCTAGTGGGATCCAACTTGCTGGGGATGGGATGGGAGAAATGCTAGAAGTAAACAGGGGAAAATGAGAGGTAGCTAGAGAGTAGGATGTTTAAATCTGAGATCCCAAAAGTGGTGTGGTTACTGGTAATGACAAAGTCTTGGGTACAATCAAAGAGTAGGGAGCTAAGGTGGACTAAAGGAAAAGTTTAATGGAAGGGGAGTTCAAAACACTGTGACAATGTATTGTTGAACAAATCATCAACAAGGATGCAAAAGTCACCAATAAAACACAGATAAATGAAACACACAGAAGACTGCACTTAGGAGGAGCAAATAAGCCAGACAGCTTTTTAGCTGGCTCTCCTGTTCATTCTCTCTAGCAGGGCAACCCTCACTCCCTCTCACTTTGTTAGTGACGATATGTTAGTGACAATAGGAAGTATTAGTGTTTATTCATACGTCATTATGTGATAGCTATCACTGAATATAAATAATAATATAAAATGTCAAAGAAATAAAGAGGGCAAAAGATAATACCATGATTTACTAAGTATTTAAGTGAATAAGACATTGGAACATTATATATAAGACTACTCTGTAAAGAATTTAGTATAAGACTGATTTGTATCTCATTCTAGACCCCTTGCCATAAAGTATGTTTAATAATTTCCTAGAATTTTGAACTACAAAGCTGTACTTTAATTATGTTTCACAACAGATATTTGCCAAAAAGGCTTAAAGTATGATTTGTGGTCAGGTCCAAGATAAGGATTGAATAGATTAAATAGGAAATTAGAAAATAAATCAGGTGAAAATCTCTAGAGAACATTTAAAATTACTAAGAGCCCCACTTTTCTGACTAGTAATTCTCAGACTTGTATTTCACAAACTCACAAAAGAATTTTTTCTTTAAAACTGGGGAAAAGTGCTGACATTGAGTTGTTTAGTTTTTATTTTGCAAGGTAAAGATTTCTTTAAAAAAAAATCGAATCTGACATCATCTGTCACCACCATTTCATAAGAAAATGCATTTTAATGTCAAAAGGAAGACATTATCTCAGAATAAAGGACAGCCTTTTGTGTTAAATAAACTCAGTTTTATGTACAGTGTTAAAAATGGGGGCTCTGGAATCAATTTGCCTGGATTCAAATCCAGGTTCTTACATTTGCTAGCTGGAAATAGTAACTACCTGAATAGGTTATTATGAGGGTAAAGTATAATGCACATAAAGCACTTAGCATACTTTCTGGTACATAGTAAGAGCTAATAAATATTGGCTATTAATTAACATTAGCTTCTTTTTATCATCTTGCTTTAGGTGAGTGATAAAATGGAACCAGACTCCCAACTAGTATGTGGGAATTAGATCACAGTTAGGTGACCCTAAAGCTTGAAAATAAATGACTGTTCCACTTACCAAATTCCTTCTGAAACTGACAGTTGTGATCATTTGGCCCCTTAAAACTTTATCTAACACTGTTGTCACTTGAACTTAACAAATTCTAGTACCCATTCCATTAATGAACCTCAAGCTCCAAATTAACATAGCAGTAAATGGGTCAGACTACAGCAGTTTACCCAAAATTTTACTAGGCTTCAATAAGTCAGATTTCTCTGTAGCAAGTCTCCCTTCTAGCTGGACCACTATCAATCTTGCCTGCTTCTCTTATGTCTCAGACAGAGTCAGTTCATATCAATTTCTCAAGCTTTCCAAACTCATTTAGAGTCAACATGTAAATCCATCTATAAAGCCAGGCTACCATGATTACCAGTTCCACATGTACACAACCCTCTATCTTTTCCCTCCCCTGTTAAAGTATATTTCTTTTCCTAAGTTCCCCTTTATCTTTCTAACTGCAACCATTTTCATTGTCCCTAACTGTCAGATAGTAAAAAAGCTGCCTCTGTCCTTTCTTAGGAAGCTCATATCCTGCTCTGCTTGCACTTACCTAGGATGACCTGGTTCTACTGAAAGAAACTGGGGCTATTTCTAGGTATGTCCCCCAAAAGTGTATTTGCAGTGCTAGGTCACTGCAGTCCATTCTTTGACTCTTAGTTTGAGGTAGATCAGTACTACCTGTATATTCTTTCTCACCTTAATTCTAGCTACCACTCTTAAATTTGCAATCTTCCAATAACAAACAAAATTTGGATACTATTTCAGCCACAGGTGTTAATAACCAGTGATTATAATCATACAAATTTTGGTGGGGAGAACTTTAAAAAGCTTTAAGGAGTATACTACAAACAGATTAAAGTAATTTCTGATCTAAAAGTCTAAATAGAATAGGACCTTATCCACTAGGATAGGCATACCCAACCCCACTGATTAAAACTGATACATAAAAATATTTATCAGATATCTAATATACTAACTAATCTCTTTTCTTAAAATAACTCAATAAAAAATACACAGTCTTACCGCTACAAAACAAGGAATAAACAGCAGTGTTTATTATATACAACTTTTAAAACATTACCCAAAAAAGTGACAAATTTGTCTTTGCCAAATTCTTATATTTTACAAAGTAGTAAAATCTCTTTGTTTTCTCAAATGTTACCAGAGGCAAGCTGCATTGAGGAAAAATTGTCAGTCTACTTTAAGGTATTCAAAGGTGGAAAAAAATATGACAAACAAGGCCAGGTGTGGTGGCTCACATCTGTAATCCTCGCACTATGGGAGGCCAAGGTGGGAGGACTGCTTGAGGTCAGAAGTTGGAGACCAGCCTGAGTAAGAGTGAAATCCCATCTCTACAAAAGAAATAGAAAAATTAGCCAGACATGGTGGCACGTGCCTATAATCCCAGCTACTTGGGAGGCTGAGGCAGGAAGAGCACTTGAGCCCAGGAGTTTGCACTCCTGGGTTGCACTCTAGCCCAGGTGACAGAGCAGGCTCAAAACAAAACAAAACAACAACAAACTCACTATGGGAAACACTAATTTTACATAAGAGAAAGCAGAATGATAAAAAATTAGAAGTGGTCTCTGTCAAATTAACATCAAGGTAGGAGCATTTAATTCATTTTGTGGGCAACATGATCTATAAAGAGAAAAAGAAGAATGAAGTAGGTTTTGAACAATGACTGATGTTTAAAGGGGAATCCCAAGGGGCTTCCAATTCAAATGCAGACAGAATAGCCACGTTTGCCAAAGAGACAGACTATGAAAAGACCAGTGGAAAGTCAGGATATATTCATAAGTCTTGCAAGTTTCTCTATGCAGTGTGCGAATCAGATTTGAATGCTTAATTTTAAATAGTGCATGCACTTGTAGAAAATACAATCACAAATTAATATTAATATTTCATCTTTTGATTTAAAGTTTTCATAATTTCAACGTCTCTTCTGGTTCTTTTAAAAATTGTTAATTGGAACTATAGTCATGAATATTTTCTTAGTTCTACTTGACTTACCATTTTAGTAGTACAACGTGATTATCTAGTCTAAAAAATAGTTGTCTTTCCCAGCCAAGCATAAAAGACTTGGAGCATAACTTCCACAAACTCATAATACAGGAGGGCTTTTGTTTGTTTGTTTCAAAAATCTGTCAGTCATACGCACCGATAATCAGTATTAAAAAAAAAAAAAAGGAAAAAGTCTGTCAATCAGCATCTAAAATAGATTATCAGCTACATTTGCTTATCTGTGCACTTATCAAATCTTTAAGAAAAGGAAATATTTATGACTAAGACAACTACTCCTGACCCCACTGGGACAGTCAACTTGTTGATCATCCATTTTCTGGGTATCATTTTGTCTAGTAGAGACTTGCTGTTGCCCTAACAACTTTCAAATGCCAAGAGTACTCTGAGTTCTGTGATGATCAAGTGGAAAAGGCCTATGCCCTGAGCACCAAGCAGCTGTGCAAGATGTCTGCCACCTGACTGGTCTATATCCAAATTAGTCACTTAGATTTAACAGATCTTCTCATTAGATAGCCTAGAACTAAAGATGAGATGTGTGGAGCAAATCTCCAAACTAATCTTTGCTGACACCCCCACCCTTTTATGCTCACTCATAGGGTGTTGCCTGGTGTTTCATGAATTCTTGATGACAAAGATCATGTTTCTTCTATAGCAGGTCCTGCCTTGCTGCCAACTGGCAGCATGAATCCTTACTGGTTTCGGAATTTTACAGTTTTTCCTTTCTTCTTTTCCCTCTATCCCTTAGGTTTAAACCCCTTTTACTTGATGTTCTATAGGACCTCTGCTTCGCCCTGGCAAATATCTTCTCTAGCGGACAACTTATTCCTTCTTTTCCTATACATGGACTTTTTTTTTTAATTTGAGACAGAGCCTTGCTCTGTCTGGAGGGTCTGCAGACAAGGTCTGCCCAGGCTGGAGTGCAGTGGCATGATCATCTCTCACTGTAGCCTCGAACTCCTGGGCTTAAGCGATCCTCCCGCCTCAGTCGTCTGAGTAGCTGGGATTACAAGCATGCGCCACCAGCTACACTCAGCTAATTTTTTTTCTTTTCTTGAGATGGGCTCTTGCTATTTTGTCCAGGCTGGTCTTGAAGCAATCCTCCTGCGTTAGCCTCCCACTTTGCTAGGATTACAGGCATGAGCTACCACATCCTGGATCTTCTACTCACTCTTAACAGTTCATATTCTTCTGTCCCTAGAAATCATCTCCTTAATTAATACCACCTAACTGTCATCATATCTTTGGGCTCAGTCTTTCGATACTTAAAGTAGCAGCTGCTCAGTAGAAGGGTAGGCTCTTTGCTTATCCACTGGGGACACGGAGGCAAGGCATCACTCAACCTCCATAGATACTCACTGAGTATCACACACTCAAGAACTATGCAGAGCAAAGTTCTTTCACGAGATGACTAAGACAACCTCTGTTATAAGTAGCTCAATATTAAAGATCAAAGATACAACTATACAGAAACAAAATTTTAAAAGGGTTATGAGAAGCCAAAAAGCAAAACAATTACTTCTATCGGGAGATGTAAGTGTGACATATCTTTCAAAGACAATCAGGCTGAAACTTGAAGAATGAGCAAATAACATGGCATCTTCCCTGCCAGAACCTACGTACAGATCTTCGTATTTCACTGAAATGAGGCGTCCATATGGTGGCTGTTCCAGAAAAGTTTTTATTTCTGGTCTATCTTCCCCATTCTACTAATGAGGAAACTGAGACTCAAAAATCACATAGTCAGTCAATGACAAATCTAAAAGTAGACTCCAAGTCTCTTGACACCCTGTCCATCAGCTTCCTGTTAAACCATTATATTTCTTATATTTCTCTCTTCCAGAGTATCTACTTAGTGATTGCTTTTATCTATGTAACATTTGTACTTTTTAAAAAGGAAGTCTAAATTTGGCAGTGCATGTCAAAAATGCTTACGCTGTGAATGCTTTTTGATTCAGCAATTCCACTTCCAGGAATTTATCCTAAAGAAATATGAATGTGCAGAAATATTTAGCTCCAAAGATGCTTGTCATACATAGCATATAGTAGTGAAAAACTGAATACAATTTACACATCAAACTATATGGGATTGATTAAATAAACCATAGCACTATCATTCTATGAAATACTGTTACAGAAGAATATTTAAGAAAAAAACTATTAACTTACTGAGTGGGGGAAACTGGTTATAAAACAGCAAAACACATTTTTGGGGTATCTGTATTAATATAAATAGCAAAAACTAGGATGCTATACTGTGGTACATATTAATATACTTTTCTAGTTTTTTATACTGATTATCTTATTTTTTTTATTTATTTGTATTTTTGAGATTTCCTACGATGAACATACAATCAAACTACAATTAAAGGAACTAGTAAAAGTATTTTCATGGCCAGGTGTGGTGGCTCACACCTGTAATTCTAGCACAATCGGAGGCTGAGGTAGGAGGATTGCTTGAGGCTAGGAGTTCGAGACCAGCCTGAGCAAGAGCTAGACCCCATTGCTACAAAAAAATAGAAAACTTAGCCAGGCATGGCGACACATGCCTGTAGTCCCAGCTACTTGTGAAGCTGAGGCAGGAGGATCACTTGAGCCAGGAGTTTGAGGTTGCTGTGAGCTATGATGATGCCACTGCACTCCAGCCTGGGTGACAGAGCAAGACCCTGTCTGAAAAAGAAAAAAAAAAAAGTATTTTCATAAACAGGATTTAGGTGGCCCTCTAAAAGCCAATTATGATAAGTTGACCAGGTTAAAAAAAAAAAAAAAAAAAAAGGTATTTTCCCCGGCCCCCTGGGCCCACTGAGGAACCTGAAGTAATTCAAAGGCAGCCAGGAGCTTTCTGAATCAAATTCAGACTCCAGAAAATAGTGAAAATTATTCTGGACAAGGTGAAGTATGGTTTCATGCCCAAGTTGTGAAATCTGGAATAAAGAAACCAAACAATAAATCAAATCATTTTAAATGGCTGGATCACAAAGCCTAAAGGGCACCAGCCTGGGAATAAGACAATCTGGATTCTAGCCCCAGTAGACAGTAGTAACTTTAACCTAAATAAGTTGCTTACTCTTTTGGGGCCCCAGTGTCCTCATCTACAAAATAAGAATGACATGGATAAGATCAGCATTTCTCAAGTTGGTGTTCCTTGGAATATTAATAGGTATCTCTTTATGTAAGTATATTTATTAAGTAGTAAGTTTAAGTACATTTGGAAATGCTAGACTAGATTATTTCTAAGATCTCCCTCTAACATGGTCTAATTCTGATGCAAATATATAGCTATTTTAATGCATTTAAATTTGTATCTATAGATACACTGTCTGCTTTAGAATTTTTCATAGTAATAGAGAGGAATATTAGAGGATGCAAAATAGATAACAATCCTTTTGAGAAAATTTCATACCTTGACAGGAGCTGAAAGCAGAAGACAAAGGGGTTAAGAGCAAGAGGGGCAAAAACAGTGTTTGAGTAAGATAATATGAGTATTAATAATAAATTTAATCAATGTCTTCCATTCTGTTTCTATCCTTTTAAATGATCTTTTTCTTCAAATTCTTTCATAAGTTGCTAAAAATAGAATTATTTCAATATAAGTTCAACCCAGTCATTTTTTAAAAAATATTCATTTTTAGATCACAGTCTTTTGACTATGGCAATAAACTATCATCTTTCTCTCCTGTGTTAACACAGTCTCCTACCTGGAGCCATTACGACTTATAAGATAAATCCAAATTTTGAATAGCTGAGCTCTATGTCATTTATTAATAGTATCACCTTTGGTCAGTCTGCTATAGCCAGATAAAGGAAGACCAGACTGCAGAGAATTTGTGACTCAGTTAAGAGAGTCTTCCCTATTCTCTAAGCTCATCATAGCCACAACTGGCTCCCTAAACAGTCACAGAGGAAGCCAAAGTAATCAGGTAGCAGAGAGAGAAGCAAGAAGTACCAATAAAGAGAAGTTTTACAGAAAGAGAAGTCCAGTAACACAGGAAATGTATGAGGCAAAAGAATAGCTGTGGATTAACATGGAAATGTCCTTGGAATGCACTAATAATCTGCAAAGTGAATAATTCTCCCATGTATATCTGAAATTTGACTGAATATATGTAATATGTGCAATACCAGCATACTAATTATAGATTTATCCTATAGTAACCAGTTATTACCAAAAGGCTCTTAAGTCTTACTGAGATTTCTCCCTCAAGACAGGATTCTAGACAGATTTTTAAATCAAAGCATTTTAAAAAATATCATTGTGTATAAATCTGAGTAAATACATGTGTAAATAGCATAAAAGTTTAAGCTACAGATGTTTGTATCTTTATATATTTTCAGTCACTTTGGAATAAGAATAGGGTTCAAACTATTGCTCAGAGAAAAGATACTGTATTAAAGCTGGAGGTGTTGGTGAAAAACTCAAAGCCACAAATAAGTCTTTGAGTATTCAATACATTATCCATAATAACTTTCAATGTCAAATTCTGTACTATTAGTAAAATGGTATGTGAAAGGGATTTATTGCTGTTTAACTTCTTTTAAAAACCTGGAAGAACACTATGTTAATTCTTTAAAAAGCAGAAAACAAAACCCAAATTTCTTGCAGGTGTTTTTTTTTTAAAGTATGAATATATTAAACATATTAAAGGTAGACTGCTCCAAGTAACAAATCACATGGAACTCCAAGTGAAGGCTTGTTTGAATATTGGTAGAAGTACTCTCCAATAATGTTTAAATTCTCGGCAGCTTTTTGCTAACATTATTGCTAATATTCTATTCTAATTCTTCTATTGCTAATTCTTTCCTTCTTCTGACATTCTATTCTCTATTTTGTCTATCAAGACAGTTGTTTTTATGCATCAGTATATTACATATAAGAAACTGACAACATGGAACATTTATCAGTTCCTTTCTGATGGAACATGATAAAAAGTAAATATAAATCAGCCGAAGTATGAGTTCACAAATAAAAAATATCTCTAAGTGTCCCCTTGACTACCTTATCAACAAACACAGTTCAAAATGGGTAATTACAAAACAGCGTAAGAGAATAATCTCAGGTGTTAACTATTTTCAACAGCAATGAAAGTTTAAGATGAGAAGGAAACATATCTTAACATTTGATTAAAAGGATTCGGTTATAAATTTTTGCCTTTTACAGAGCTTTAAAAGCACCTTTTGGCAATACAATAATACTAACTAACTATTATCTATGGAGTGTTTTACAGTCAGCCAGGTACCATGTTAGAAAATTTACACACATTAATGCTAGTGTGTAAAGGCTAGTGTGTAATACTAGTGTGACAATAATTCTATCAATAAATAATGTTGCAGGCAAGGGTATCAAGGCTCACAGAGTTTAGGGCCCAGGGCCCTGAGGCATTCATTAAGAAGCCCAGGGCCACACAAGTGATAAATAGTAAAGGAAGACTCAACATCAATTTTGTCCTGGTGGGCCCAAGAGCCTTCTTACTGCTGAGGAAGAAATGCTAATTTACCATTACAGGGCTTGTGTGGATACAATTTTACTAATACTATTCATCTTTTTTAAAAAGTAAAATGTTATCTATGTTTTATCATGGAAAAAAGTCCAAGATACACTATTAGGCTAAAAAAAGTCACAGAACAGTGATTGGTGTGATCTTATTTAAATAAAAAATGTCTACATATGAAAACCTACTGTCAAATACATCTCAGTGTATAAATGCTTAGGAAAGGGTCTGAAAAAATTCACACCAATCCCTTTACAGTAACTACCTCTATGAGAGGGAGTAAAATTGGAGTGGGTAAGATGAAGGGAGACTTCACTTTTTACTCCGCGTATCTGTGTTGTTTTATAAGGATGCATTACTTTTATAATTTGTAAAAAAGAAATGCATGTGTTCACTACTTGCACATGCACACAAACAAATATTGTCATGATGCCCTTAAATTTCAACTCCTGTTACAGCACCTTTACATAAGAATGGCACTTCCCAATGAAGCAAACGGTAGCTGACAAGTGCCTACGCAAAATATTTTCCCCTTATTTCTGGAGGCAAGTTCCATTTAGGACCAATACATGAGGTCTTTCCCTAGATTAAGAAAGAAATCTAAGAGGATCTGGATAGATTTAGTAATGAATTATAAACATCGTATCTCTTCAACTTTTAAAAGGCATGGCTCAGTCTTTACTCCTTCAATGTATCTGCTGCTTCCCCATGAGGCCTGCTGTGCTAATTTGGGCACAATGTGCCTTCTGTTTTGTATAGAGCTCTGGGATGTGCAAATAAAGTATTATTTCCAAGTAGACTGTAAGCATCTTGAGGGCAGAGTTTGGATCCACCTGTCTAAGTGTTCTACTGAATCAAGATTAATCAAGCTCTTGATATTTATTCATTTACTGAAAACTTATGTTATGAGCCATGCACCATGCCAGGAGCAGAAAATATACCAGTGACCAAAATAAACAAGGTCTCTTCCTTACTTTATGTTTATATTTATATTTACATTATGTTTGTGGGGATAGGGACCTAGAGGGAGGACTTAGAATACAGACATATAACAAGCAATTACAAAACAATGTAATAGTGCCTAAAATAACATATGGAATTACTGGAACACACAGGAGGAGAAGCACTAAAGCCAGCCAAAGCATTCTGGAAAAAGTGAGACCAAAGCTGAGGCCTGAAAGACGAACAGGAATTGGATTTAAAAAAATGGTTAAAAAGTACCCTAGGATATAGAGGTAAGAGATAGTAGCATGGCTAATTAGAGGAACTGAAAATAGCACAAGCTGGCTGGAGCCCAGAGTATGGGGGAGGGGCAGAGGCTGAGAGATTAGGCGGGAAAGTTTGGCAGGGTCCAGATCACACACACAAGGCTTGTAAACCATGTAAGGAGTTAAGGGAGCTGCTAGAGAGTTTGAACCAGTGAAGTGACAGGATCAGACTTGCCTTTTTATAAAAATCACTCCAGTTACAGTGTGGAGAATGGATTAGAGAAGGGCAAGGCTAAAGGCTTACAGAGCAATTCAGGCAAGAGAAAATGGTGTCCCGAAGGAAGAGTGGCAGGGGGAGATGGAAAGAACTGGACATATTTGAGAGAGATTGAGGAGACCAGAATTGACAGTCTATTCTGTGACTTACTGTAAATGGAGGGGTGAGGGGAAGGGAGGAGTTAAAGAGGGTGTCCAGATTTTTGGCTAGAGCATTGCCAGAGATAGAAAATATAGAAATAGATACATGTTTAGGGAAGGTGGAGGGGGCAAGTGAATGAGTTTAATTTTGAACTTACTGTGGGATTATGAGATAGTCAACAGGTTATGTTGGTAAAAATCCAGAGCTCTAAACTGACACTGACATAGAATATGTATATTTGAGAGTTAATGACGTAAAGATACTAATTGAAGCTATGGAAATGGATGTGATCAATTTTGGGGAGAATAAGTAGAGTAAGGAAAGGAGTAGGTGTTAAGGAATCCCAAAATTTTAAGGGACACGAAGAGACTGAAAGGGACAGCCAGAGAGGTAAAAGGAAAACCAGAAATGCTTGGAATGAGAGAAGCCAAGGAGGGTATTTCAAGAAAAAGCGGTCAATGGTGTGCTTTCTAAACATTGATTGAAACTAACCTTCAGTAAATTAAAATGCCAGTAATTCTTCCTATCTTCTACACAGCTTCCAGTTTCTTTTTGTGGTATATGTGCAATAATATTCCCCACTCCCCCCCAAACTGGGTCCTCCTGATTTTCTTATTTTCAACATTTTCTTACAAAACCTGAGTCTCACCTCCAATTCTGTCTTCCATAATAACTAATTACTAAATTCTGCCAATTTTATTTTTATAATCTTTTCTTCCCTTTTCATTGCTGTGGCCACCATGCTAATCCAGGTTCTAAGTACTACACAACTGGACAGTTATAGTCCACTGGTCTCCCAGACTATTCAGTCCTTCACCTCCTCTGCAGGGCAATTCTTTTCACACAGAATAACCATATCAACTTATCCTAAAATATTAACTTTAATTGCTTTATTCCACTGCTGAAAATTTTCTAATGACTTCCCATTATAATCATTTGTTCAAAAATTTCATTCATTTAGCAAGTATTTATGTAGGGCAGTGCTTCTCAAACTATCTATGCTAAGGTCCAACTGTTTTTTTTTTTTCCTTTTACATTTCAATCCTCTGCAGACCAATATTTTTGCAAAATATAATTTTTAAAACTGTGACAATGTCAAATTGCTATAAAAGTTTCTAAGTGCTTACTCTCAATTTCCAATATTTATTTTATCATGGACTGGTAACAGTGGTTCATGGTCCAACAATGGTCTACAGCCGACATTCCAAACACCCCTGATGCTGACAATATATGGATAAAAAGACATTACGGTTGTGCCTTCAAAGACCTTTGAGGACAGGACAGGCCCCCTACAATAGAGAATTATCCATCCTAAAATGTCAGTAGTGCCAAGGTTGAGAAACTCTGCCTTAGGAGTATAATGCAAATGAATAATTGTAATACATTAAGAACATGGCTAGATTCTAAGTAAATAAAGGTGCAGAGGAAGCATAGGAGAAGCACTTGAGTCTGTCTGGAAGTTTAAACAGGGACAGTGTTCATAAAAAAAGTTCTAATCTCTTGATTCATAGATTTCCACAAACCAACCTGAATCTAAGTTTTTAATCTTATTTCCTGCTCCTTCCCAACAACAGCTCTGCTAGACTGGTCTAAGTCATGAGTTCTATACCTTGCTTAGTCTGTCACTCTTCCCAGGAAATAGACAACCATACCTATCCCTCCTCCTATCCAAAATGACCCAGCATTTAAGGCCTCATTCAAACTCTGCCTATTCCATGAAGTCTTCTGTGATTATTTTTAAATTCCTATAGGATTTATCATCTATACCTCCCATTTGGCACTTAATCATATACTGACCTTTGATATCACTTGTTAGGTTATATTGTTTAGCTTTTAAATGATTATTTAATTTTAACATTTATGTTCCATCTCCAGGTTGACAGTTTATTTAAGATAGAACTTCTCTGACACACCCATAGCAGCCACTTCCTTCGTATATTATGCTACAATAGGTGGCGAAAAACATATGAAAAAAGTGGCATTAGTTATTAGGCATTACAGTCCTACCACCAGTTCTTCATGACTCTTGAGTTCCCCACAATTTGAGTATATCAGATTACTAGAAAAGTCAGTTATTTACAATGCAGAGGATAGCCAGAGGCTGCCTCAAAGAATGCTCTAGAAGTCCCCCAAAAGTGAAGTTAGAAGGCCCATTTTAATGGTTTTACATGATGGGCTTTCATGGGAGAATAGTATTAGGGTTAAGGGAGTAGATTCTGAGGCTAGACTGCTGGGGTTCAAATCTGACTCTATCACTTACTATTTAATAGCTGTGTGTCTTGGACCAGTTACTTAATCTTTCTGAGATTTAGTTTTCTGCGCTGTAAAATAGGGACAATATAGTATCTACCTCATAAGGGTGTTGTGAGGATTAAATAAGTTAATATACAAAATAATAAGTAAAGCATAAGGTTGCTGTGAGGATTAAATATGTTAACACACAAAATAATAAGTAAAACACTCAAAACAATGTCTGGCACTATGTAAGTATTAGCTACCATCCTCATTTTCATCATCAATCTAAATAGGGGAGTATAGCAGGAGAAAACAGCAACCATTTCACTTCAGGGGTGTTTGAGTTGCATTCCTCAACAGAATGGTTTTTGAAGACTGAAAACAAATTCATGCACAGTTCCTCAGATGTCAGAAACTCTGCTCTCCCTTGAGGCACCCTTCTCCCATTTTCCTCTTTAATGCTTCCTCAGCTGCTTAAAGGCCTGGATGCAAATGTTCTCTGCAAGGAAGACTATTTATACCCATTACTGTAATGCAAAAAGTACTGGGAGGAAGTAGTTTGCTGCATATCAAGAAACCGTTTTTCTCTTTGTAGTAGAAAAGGACAGGTGCTCAGCCTACCTGCTAAGGGGCTACCACCAAGGCCCTCGGAACCCAGGCCCTTAATCCTGAGCTCTCCTCCTTTACCAAAAACTTCTCGAAGGGAGTGGGACATACCTGTTCCCGATAACTTTCTGTGCTGATGGTGGAGCCACCCAGAGAGAGAAACAGACTGTGATATTGCTATATCTTTTGTTTGTTGGCTTTTTAATTTATACATTAGAAATATAATATTATAGTAAAATATTCAGACACAGAGATAAAATAAAGTAAAAGAACAAAAGTCCCCTTTTATTCCCCATCCTGACTTCCCTTTAATGGGAGTAAACACTTTTTCCAAATTAATGTGTGTCCTTACAGATTTTAATAACATAATACATTTACTTTCAGTTTTACATATTTTTATTAACACAAACATGCCTCTATGTTTGGAGCTATGTCATTCTAAGATTGGCTCTAGTCATTTCCCTTACTGGTGGACATTCAGGTTAACAATTAGACTTCAACTTTGAAGTGATCCAATTGCTGATCTGTAAATAACTCAACTGTCGTTCCCAAGAAATCTTCTGTAGACCAGGGTGAGTTGTATAATTATTTCATTATATATTACAGTGTAATAATAATAGAAATAAAGTGCACAATAAATGTAATGCACTTGAATCATCCCGAAACCACCCCTCCCCAGTCTGTGGAAAAATTGTTTTCCATGAAAACAATCCCTGGTGCCAAAAATGTTGGGGACCACTGCTGTAAACAGCACTGTCTCTCCAAAAGATTTACTTCTTAAAGTCTGTCTATAAATAAAAAAATGCCAGCCGAATTTACATGTAGTTTGAGATAGAAGCACTACATTATAATATCTATTCAGATATAAATTTAACTTAAAAAATTAAAACCAAGGAAAAATTAATTCAAGGTCAAAATTACAACTTATAAAAAGTTACCTATAGTATTTTTTTATTGTATATGCTTTGTCTCTAAATCCTGCTCTAGAGATTCTGGAAATCACATGGTCATAAGCCATTTTCTTCTTCTATTTAAAAAAAAACTATAAATTTCCCAACCTGAGTTAGAATTAGTAACTTATTACACTCCTCATATCCAGGTAGCATTTATAAGTACTTTAGTGGAAAATCAGAAGAGAGAAGTTTTGCATCTCTAGTGAGCAACTGCTTTTTTTTCCTCTGCTAATAAATTACAGGCAGACTTGAACAGATGTCAGGTTGGCATTCAAAACCTAAAATATAGCTGAAAAGCAAGTTATGACTAATACAAGGAAAAAAGATGAATGTCAGAAAGCTTCATTTTTTCTCCTTTTTTTCAAATTTCAGATAAGCTCTTTAGCCTTAGGGTTCCTTTTACAGAGCCCTGGAGTTTCGCTAGATGTCTTAACCCCCATTTAAAATGCAATCTCTCCTCATGAGTGGGGGTGTGAAAATGCATTTTAAAAGTGTCAGTGTTTATGTTAATCTTAGCAAGAACTCCCTCTCTCCCAAATATAGCGTGCACAAAACCTTAGTGCCCTTTCTTCCACTATGTTTTATTTGCACTGTTTTTAGCATGTGAAAGATGTCTGTGTGTGATTGAAAGGCTCCTTATCTTCTCGGCAGCTCCACTTCATAGAATAACTGCAGTTTCACTTATGATATCAGAAAAGAGTTGCTTTCCTCTTGAATTTCAAAAGAAACCTTAAAAATACAGATTGAAAATGGACTTACAGAGGGAGGCAGGGGGAAAGGAGACCAAAAAGAACACAGTGTCAGTTTCAAAGAATGGGGGCACAAGACCATAACAAGTGGCTTTCCTCCCCACTAGGTGGCCTGAACATCTACAGCCCACAGATCCACCGAAAGACAGTGTGAGGCTGAGTGAGGCCTTCTGTCTCTACACCCTTTTCCTTCTAGCTCTTTCCTTGGATAGATGTGAACCTATTCCCAAGATTACATTAAGAGACGCTAATTCTTTAACAATGTTCCACTGTTCATTGAAAAGGATTTGTTTTTTTACTTTGAGACTTACAGTCTAGAGAGAATTGCCAGGGATGCTGGAAAAATGAAGTTTCTTTGTAGAAACTCTATCTTTGTCAACAAAAGAGCTACAACGAGAACTGAGGTAATCATTTATTTATCCTGAGCACTCTCCACAAAACTGCATGCTGAGGAATAAATGTGATAACTGTATAAATTCCAGTGATACCTGAGTATGCCCAAGAACAGCAATCAATTACTGAATTTATTCACCTATACTTCCAGATACCAGCTTTTGTTGCCAACATTTTTACTCTGGGACTCAAATAGTGCTTTCTACCATCCCACAAAGTATGGGTTTAAGGTAATTTCTAATTAAACATCCATTGTTGTGGGGGTTGGAGGGCATGCTAACTAAATATCTATTTGGTATTCACTACGTACACGGTATAGGTCTAGTGTTCTTTGCTAATGCTTTCATATACTCCCAAGGAAGAGCCACCCCGCTTGGGTTTGGGTGAGCCCAACTGCTATGGACAAGGGAAAAACTAAAGAGTTACACTGATTAAAACAATAATAAAAACAAAAGTCTAAATTGATATTCCCCTGAAGTAATCCCTTTTCCTATTTCTATACAGGCCTTTATCCCTCAGTCTGTTGAGCTTTATGTGACTTGCAAGGATCTCCTGGATTTTAATTCTATAAAAATATAACAAAAGCAGGAAGGTATACACTATGTACATGAAAGTGTAATACTTCAAGAAAGAAACTAACAAATTGGAAACTCTATGACAGTAATTTTCACATATATTACCTCATCTGATCCCTAATTTTATTACATAATTGAGGTCTCTGGTTAAGTTATTTGGTCCTCCTATATCATCTCATCAGCAACATTCTGTATGTACCTAATCTATATTTTCAATTTTGAAAAGGCAACATGAAGTTTTACGAGCAAAAGAACCATGTTATCTAGAAGCATAATTATCAGTCTCATAAACACAATGACAGAAGAGAATTCTAAATTTATCACTTTGTAAATTTGAAAAATTGATACATAGGCAAAAAATACATTTAGTTAAAATTCCTGCTTACTAAGTAATATAACTCCAGACTCCATGGTAAAGTTGTATGATTTGGTCTCAAGCTGAAAAGTAAAACAAAAAAGCTCCGACCTATATACAACATTATTCTTTTCTAATCTTTTTTTAAATCTGAATCGATTTAACCAATTATATCCAGTGTCCAAATGAATCCCAAACCATACAGGTTTTTCTATTTAGCTAACAAAGAGTGAGGAAAAAACCAGCCAATTTTGTTCCCACCTGGCAGGGTAAAAGAACGCAGGATATGCACAAAAAAGACTTGCATAATTTTATTTATATTCTATCCAAATGTAGCAAATTTTACTTTTATGTAGCTTTATTAAAACACAACGAGACCTTTATAACCACATTGTAGTTGAAGTACAATAAAGTATTTTAGTATATAATTCCCCCAAAATTCAAAAAAAAAGAAGCCTCTATTGAAAAATAGAGAATGACACATGCGTAGCAAGAGAATTATTTCTCAGCCATTTAACCATTAAAAAAAAAGGAAGCTTTACTGTTTTTTGGATACTGGGCTTCATTCAGAACAAAGAAAATAATATTTTTCAATTTAGCTCAAAAGCCAAGGTAGCTTTATACTTGCTGTCTTTTAAATCAAATTGATAACACATGCTTCTTGATGGCAAAAAACCATAAAGAGAAAAAAACATTACTTTTAATAAAGGACAGAACTCATTTTTTGTCTAATTAATTTAGTGTAAAAATATTAGAAAAATAAATGCATAATAAAGGATTCTGGCCAGAAACACTCACAAACTTCAAATCTACACAGTCCTTAATTAAAAAGCACATCAATAACAAAAACCACACTACTGTAATTTGACTCATTTCAATATGGATATCAGAAACAGATTAAATTCACTAATAGATTCCAAACCTGTTTTAATTTCAAGCTCTTTGACATCTAGCAAGGTCACAAATTGACCAATGTGAGTCTTACTCTACTTCTTTTTGCGCCATCTACCCAACCTTACAAGAGGCCCTCAGGAGCAGGGTCTGCATAATCCACAAACAGGTGACTAGTATCTGAATAACTGTATCCTTAATGCTTCCAAACAGTGAGAAAACATTTATAATATAATTAAAACATAATGGCTTACTATAGAAGCAGTTATTTTTTTTACTTGTTGGCTGGATAGTATAAATGTTCAAAGAAATAGAATCATTATCCTCCTTCTGCACTAGGTCTCAGTCCTGAGAACCAGTAAAAATATTCCACAAGAACAACTTAGACTATTTGGAATCATCTTTTTATCTCTGTTTTTACCCAAAATATACTTAAACAATATTTTCACGTCTTGACCAAAAATACACATTATCAAGATGGTGAACTACCACATTTTGAAATGTTTTCCAAATTAGAATTCTGTGTTTTATGGACTTGGCCTTTGTATCCTTCAGATAAAAAATGTTATTGCTATTTCAAGGTGTATAAAACTCAGGTGATGAGGGTCTCTGTCATTTTCTCTTAATCCAGTTCCAAACTCGACCTTTACCCAGTGAACAGGTGTGTGCTGTGTCTGTGATTTATCAGAGTGCGCGACCAGGCAGAAAAGCTAGCAACAATAGAGGCTAATACAATCCAAGTACTTAGTGCCTAGAAAGCAGTTCTTATCCCCACCATGATGAATATACTTTTATCTTCCAGTAGCAATTTAAAGATAAAGAATGACGGGGGTGAGGGGAGTAATATATTTGTATTCCTTCCATTTTTTTGAATACTGTTTTTATACTCATAGTCTGCCAGAAGCTGTTATGTTATAAATTCCTTTCTCAGATATTCTGTTGCTCACATTCCATTCCAACGTATGATATGGATATGAAAACAGTCATCATGACAACATTTCCACTGGGCAAATAAAGTCACTTCATACAGATAAATTAAATAAACCTTCAAGAAGAAAGTGATAAATGAAGACAGCATTTCTTTGTGTACAATATAGAAACTCCTATTTATATCTTGCATTTGTCTTTTTAGATCAAATTTATCTTATTTAAAAACATGCCAGGTATCCATTTACTAGGTATGAAGATGTACTAACTGGGTAATACAACAGTACAATAAAAAGGAGCAGTAGGTAATATTAGAACAGTGCCCACAGTCGAATAAATAATTATTATTTCGCAGGGTAAATCTGAACCATAGTGGATCTTTAGAATCAGGTGAAATTTCTCAATATGTCCTATAGGAAAACATTCTTAAATAAATAAAATGAAGCAACCACAAGTATTATTTCTATGACTTCTCCATAAAATTACAATGTAATTTTTTTTTTTTTGAGACAGAGTCTCACTCTCTTGCCTGGGGCGAGTGCCGTGGCGTCAGCCTAGATCACAGCAACCTCAAACTCCTGGGCTCAGGCAATCCTACTGTCTCAGCCTCCCAAGTAGCTGGGACTACAGGCATGAGCCACCATGCCCAGCTAATTTTTTTCTAGATATATTTTTAGCTGTCCAATTAATTTCTTTCTATTTTT